>VMKM01004491.1:0-16103 GCA_008360985.2 Macquaria ambigua | reverse complement strand
CGATCAGCCATAACATTATGACCACCTGCCTAATATTGTGTAGGTCCCCCTTTTGCCGCCAGAAAAGTCCTGACTCGTCAAGGCATGGACTCCACTAGACCTCTGAAGGTGTGCTGTGGTATCTGGCACCAAGACGTTAGCAGCAGATCCTTTAAGTCCTGTAAGTTGCGAGGTGGGGCCTCCATGGATCGGACTTGTTTGTCCAGCACATCCCACAGATGCTCGATTGGATTGAGATCTGGGGAATTTGGAGGCCAAGTCAACACCTTGAACATGTTGTTGTGTTCCTCAAACCATTCCTGAACCATTTCTGCAGTGTGGCAGGGCGCATTATCCTGCTGAAAGAGGCCACTGCCATTAGGGAATACCGTTTCCATGAAGGGGTGTACTTGGTCTGCAACAATGTTTAGGTAGGTGGTACGTGTCAAAGTAACATCCACATGAATGGCAGGACCCAAGGTCTCCCAGCAGAACATTGTCCAAAGCATCACACTGCCTCTGCCGGCTTGCCTTCTTCCCATAGTGCATCCTGGTGCCATGTCTTCCCCAGGTAAGCGACGCACACGCACCCGGCCATCCACATGATGTAAAAGAAAACGTGATTCATCAGACCAGGCCACCTTCTTCCATTGCTCCGTGGTCCAGTTCTGATGCTCACATGCCCATTGTAGGCGCTTTCGGCACTGGACAGGGGTCAGCATGGGCACCCTGACCGGTCTGCGGCTATGCAGCCCCATACACAACAAACTGTGATGCACTGTGTGTTCTGACACCTTTCTATCAGAACCAGCATTAACATTTTCAGCAATTTGAGCTACAGTAGCTCTTCTGTTGGATCGGACCATACGGGCCAGCCTTCGCTCCCCACACACATCAGTGAGCCTTGGCCGCCCATGACCCTGTCGCTGGTTCACCAGTTTTCCTTCCTTGGACCACTTTTGGTAGGTACTGACCACTGCAGACCGGGAACACCCCACAAGAGCTGCAGTTTTGGAGATGCTCTGACCCAGTCGTCTAGCCATCACAATTTGGCCCTTGTCAAAGTCGCTCACATCCTTACGCTTGCCCATTTTTCCTGCTTCCAACACATCAACTTCGAGGACAAAATTTTCACTTGCTGCCTAATATATCCCCCCCACTGACAGGTGCCATTGTAACGAGATAATCAGTGCTCTTCACTTCACCTGTCAGTGGTCATATTGTTATGGCTGATCAGTGTATAAATGTACAATCATTGGGTGATCCGTCTGTCAGTCGGAGTGTGTGGACCAATCAGAGCTGAGTCTCTCTGTGTGTCACTCAGGAAAGCGTTGCCTGTGGTTGGATGGCTCTGAGGAGAGATCTGCTCTGGGTCCTAAAGTCTGCCCTGCAGAAACACCACAGTTGTTTCACCTGGAGAAACACCCACTGATTACAGAGGCCACGCCCACTGATGACGACTGAGGACAGAGGCCATTTATCATGCTGACTGACAACATTTATTTATTTACTGACCTATTTATCTATTTATTAAGACCATTTTTGATATTTTTCTATTTATATTTTGATACTTTCTTTCATATATTTATATTTTTTATGTTTTATTTCATTATTTATATTTTATAAATTATCTTTTTTTACTGTAATTCTGTTGTTGTCTTTATATTGTGTTTCTGTTTCTCAGTGTTCATTTTAATCAGATTAAAGCATCAAAAAAACTGACAGTTTGAACTTTACTCTACTTTAACACACACACACACACACACACACACAGACAGTTAATGAACTGACTCAGCTCTGCAGTGACTCACTGATGATCCTGTTTCTATTCTGGTTTAATTGCAGCTTCACAAACATTCACACTGAGTCACTTTGGTTTTTATTAAAGTTCATTATTAAAACTGATCAGACAGTCACAGATTCTAACAGATGAATATAATTTATACTTTTATAAATGAAATTTAATCAGGTTTTCATGTACATGAACTTGGTCTGGCCTGGGGGTGCAGTAACTGGGGGGGTATATCACCATGGTAACCTGGGCAGGTCACCACAGTAACCGGGGTACAGTACGTGCCCAGGACATGTGCATGTGCGCGGCAGCCAACGTGCACGTTGTATTAATGCCAGTGTGCAAAATACTCTATGACCTCTCGTGGCATGGCCGGTAAAAAATAAAATACATATATGTATATATGTATGTATGTATATATACACATACACATCAGCCATGCACTATTTTTCATTCTCAGTGGAAAAAATAAGAAATGTTATTAAAAACGTTGTGAGGAGGTGACCTGCTCCAATTACAGGCAGAAAATGTAGGGGCGCACAACGAGGAACTAAATAAATGTTAACAAATAAATAGATAAATAATCAAAAACAGGCAGAAGCTTTCAGTAAATCATTTTCACTTGTGTTTCCTGCTCAGACAAACTCAATAGACATGCACTCACACCTCTCCAGAACTCTGCATAATATTACACACAGCTGGCACAGCATGGGTACCTTCATGAACTCACCGGGATTTAACTGTTAACTGACCTTGTGAGCTTTTCCCACACCGGTGAGATGTTCTGACAGATTCACAGTTTATACAGCGACATCATGAATAGCAGCAGAACCGCGGGGTCAGAATGTATTATTACCCCCCATATTTGCACACTGATTAATGCTGAGAATAAAGTGACAGAGTCTCATCTGATGAGCACCTCCTGTTATTAATGATGCCTCATATTCAGTGCTGGGCAGTAATAAATAACCAGCAGTGTAATAATATTACAGTGAATAACTCGGTGCAACCTCACTGTTGTAAGGAACTCAGATTAATAAAGAGTCAGAGCAGGTTTCACTTTCCCTTCAGACACATTCAGACTGTAAACAGAGTGACTCCGATTCAACGTGCAGCTTGAAGCTTTGAACTCATCGAGTTTGATTCAGTCTGACTCACAGACGAAACTACAATTAATCCAGAAATACCACCAGATAAATGTTTCCTTCATTCTGTTGTGAATCCAGCTGTGACTCGACCTGCAGTGAACTCCAACAGACTGAACCTGCACCCAAAAAGGAATATTTACATGTTTTTCTCAGGGTTTCCTTGGTAACCATGGTCACATGCAGAATAAAAAGGACTAGTCAGTCATAGTTTTGGGCTCTAATGAAGGGGGACACAGGGGGATCCTGTCCCAGATCCAGGTTCATTATCAGTATTGCCCAGGCCTCTGCCGGCTCCTCGGTGAGGAGAGGGCGAGGTCGCTGAAAAGAGTGGGGCTTGTGTAAAAGTTATCAACAAAGAGTTTGTAGCCGGTGCCCAGCAACGTTGGTGTCGATTAGCTCCATCAGCGACTCATAGCTGAGCCCCTTCCCTGGATCCCACCTACAACTATTCCTGGAGTCGGCCAGAACGAAGAGATGGTATCCCCAGCGAACAGGCTCATTGTTTTATATATAGTTTGAGCCCAGTGTGGCCTTTGGAGGCAACCATTCACTCATCAGTGAGAGTTTCATGGGTGGGTGTGGGGTGGGTGGGGGGGACTTCAGTTTACCCCCTCGCCAGTAATGCAGAGCATTTTACTACAGTGACGACCAAGGATATGACTGAAGACATGGTCAGCAGACTCACTGGGGAAACACACAGGGAAAGGCAATCTACAAAATGTGTATTCATAATTCAAACTAAAGCTTATTCATGTCCAAATATCCAGTAATATTTATAAGTTTTAAAATTCTTACTTGTCGAGAGTAATGTCTCCTCCTTCAGAAACGCCTCGGAGTCAAAAGAAGACATTTCACTCTCTTTGTCAGATATTCACGTCTCATCACATGAACCTTTCATTATTGTGTTTTTATGTTTTTAGGATGCCCAAAGAGTAAAAACTAAAGATGTGAACTGTCTTGTTCATGCAGATTTATTAAACTCCTTCTGTTCTGTTGTATGTTTGTTCCTCTGGCTGAGGTATACTTCCATACAATGTGTAACGTTTAATGAAGGAGTTAAAGAAACCAAACTGACTTCTGACCTGTATTGACTTTATTATCAGACAAACCACACAAATCACCACAAAGTAAAACTACTTCAGATAAAAAACAGCTGCAGCACCATTTAACTCCCAGAGTGTACTATGTTTGAGTAGTCAACAGTTCACAGTGTATTTTCTCTTTCAAAGTAAACAGAAATAAATAAATAAATAAGGTTATTCAGGCCTCCGACCAGCAGGAGGAGCTGCATCTGCTCCAGCTGTGATACAGAGTGATGATGAAGACGCTCCAGCCAATCAGAATCCAGTTTATGATATCAGGTGACTAAACTGAACCGTGTCAAAGGATAAAACAATAGCAGTTAGCATTAGCAGTTAGCATTAGCATACAGCAGCTGTTTTTGTCACATGACTTTGATCTTTGTGTGTTCACTTTTTAAGTTTTGGAAAATCTTCTAACTCAATATGTGATTCTTCAAAACAAAACTACATTTAATTCACACATGTAGAGTCTAATCCAGATTAGCTGTATCTTTATTCTGTTGGTCAGAACGTACTGTAGCAGTGCCATTAGCCAATCTTTAATGGTGGCTAAAGTTAACTACAGAGCTAGGGAATGATGACTGTTCAGTAGTCTAACATTGCTAAAAAGCAATTAGCTTTAGCTTTAGCTAACTGGCTTTTTAACCTTCATTGCTAACAAGCTAACATCCATTGGCTAGTGAGCTTCTGTTGCTAACAAGCTAGCAGCTTTGTGATGAAGTGGTTCTTGTTTGTTGGTCCATCTTTGTAATAGACTTGGAGTTAAAAATAAAACTTTTAAAAGTGTTCACTTATTTTTACATCTGGTCTGTGTGTCCAGTGAATATAAACACAAACTACACCGAGTCCGTCATGTTTAAGCCCCGCCCCTCTACTCATCGGCGGGCGGGGCCTCCTCCAGCACTTCCTGTTGGTTGGGGTCGATGTACTCCTGATTGAATGTGACAGAATCAGCTCCCAGTTTAAACCTGTGGACGGCCAGCAGACACTGGAGAGCCTGCAGACACACAGACCATTCAAATGACCCAACTTTATTAACAAACATCAAGAAACACAGAAGGCAGCACGAACACAAGACCCACAAGTCCACTGATCGCTGAACACACTGATCCTGTTTTATTACATCAGGGTGGATTAACCTCCTGGGGGTGGGGGGCTGGGCGGGCCCCTACTGACCCTCCCTGCACACCCAGCTCTCTCTCTCTCAACCCAACCGGTCAAGGCAGATGACCCAGAGCCTGGTTCTGGTTCTGGTTCTGGTTCCTTGCCACTGTCTCCTAGTGCTGCTCATGGTGGAAACTGTTGGGTCTCTGTATATATATTATATATATATTATTTCCTAATATTTCCTAATTTTCCAACATCGATGACTCAAACTGAATATCTTTGGGTTGGTTTTGAATCAAAACAAGACATTTGGGCTTTGGGCAGTTGAGATGGACATTTTTCACTATTTTCTAACATTTTATACCTTAAACGAATCATTGATTAACAAGTAAAAAATTGTCAGCCCAATAAATAAATAGAAAATGAAAATAATGGTTATGCAACCTGTGCTGGAATATATAATAATAATAATATAGAGTGTATCTAATACTACTTTGCCTCATGTTTTCTGTGCGTTAATAAAACAGAAATATAAACAGTACAAAGTAAAATAATAAAGTAATGAGATCTCAGCTGATAGAAAGAACATGGAGCCTTTTGGGGCCCCTTGGGGGTCTCGGGGGTCTCGGGTGCATGTGTATCTGTGTATTCAGTTGTGGTGCTCTCTGGTTTATCTGCTGAGCGACTGGCTGGTGGAGCGTCTGATGAACAAGTGGATCAAATAAACAATATAACAACGCTGTCTCACTGTGTATGAAGGTATTTGTCTTCATGTTACCCTGACCAATCAGAATGGAGGCTGGTGACGCTCACCAGGAGCAGCTAACTGAGTTTATTTCAGGACAATGAAAGAACTTTTAGAGCTGAAGACTTGAAGAGTTGTTATTTCTGACATACAGCATCTCATTCACCTCAAAGAGTTTCTTATAAAAGAATGAACAGCAGGTCCAATCATCAACACGTTCCTGTGACCTCCATGAGACAGAACCCCTCTGCAGTGACACCAGGATGCATAATCAAGTTACTGACGTGGGTCTGTGTGGTCGCTTTAAATGTTGCTGCCGCAGGGAATTGTGGGACGGCACTACTTCCTTTCCTCTGGTACAGGAGATAAGAAAAGAAACAGAGAAGCAGCTTTCCTCTTATCATGGCTGCAGCTCACACACTGTTCCACCACAGCCCGGTCTCTGATTGGCCGCTGCTGCTCTGAACATACCTCATGTGATCATGTGATCATGTGATGACCTGACAGTTGTTCTGACTCAGTCAGGTGACGAATAAAATCAGAAATTTGGTAAATTCGAGTCCTGTTCTCTGTCAGAAGTACATCAGACAGCAGCTCCTCTTCATCTTCAGACAGCGGCTCCTCTTCATCATCAGACAGCGGCTCCTCCTTATCATCAGACAGCGGCTCCACTTCATCAACAGACAGCGGCTCCTCTTCATCATCAAACAGCGGCTCCTCTTCATCTTCAGACAGCGGCTCCTCTTCATCATCAGACAGCAGCTCCTCTTCATCTTCAGACAGCAGCAGATATTCTGATGTGTCTTTCATTCAGTATCTCAGTGCTGATCAGCAGGATCAGATTAATCAGAGGACATGTGACATCACAGTGACATCACAGTGACATCAGCAGAGTAACTCTTCATATACGACTCAGTTTATTATCTTTAATCTTCATCGCACATTTCATCACAGATCATTACGTCATCGCCATTAATCAGAATTATATGATGACATCATCTTACACATCATGACATCACTGTAATAATAATAATAATAATAATAACAACACACAACACATAATGTTTATAAATCAGCTCCAACACGTCTGAGGAAGAAAACAACATCACTCTGTCGTCATGGCAACAGGAAGGCACTTTGGATGACAGGCACTTAGAGCAGCCAATCAGAGTCCAGAATGAGCTGACGAGGCAACAGGAAGCACAGGAATGCTCTTCTCTGATTGGCTGAAGGAGAGAAGTAAAGTTAGATATGTGTGTGTGTGTGTGTGTGTGTGTGTGTGTTCATGCGAGCGGTGGGCTGAACAGTTTGTTGTATTCTTCTTCAAACGAGACTCTCTTCAGACGCTCCAACGACAGCAGAGTGAGACCTCCCTACACACACACACACACACACACACACAACACACAATACATCACACAACACACACACAGAGGAGAAAACATGTTACTCATGTGTTTGATGTCTTTAGTTTAAAGTCACAGCTGCTTCAGGATCTGCAGACAGAAGAGACGTTCCTTTAGTCCGACTCATAGTCATAATCATCATCATCATCATCATTATAATAACCGTATCACCGCAGACAGATTTTATAGTGTCAGTGTAAAGTATTAAAGCAGTACACACTGTAAATACTTTGTATTACTGTGTCCTGATACTTCCTGCCTGCTCAGGTGCGTTCAGGTACGTACCCAGGTGAAGACAGAGAAGAAGGAGAAGACGATGGCGGCTCTGGCAGCGTCGGCTCCTTCATTCAGAGGGTTGTCTTCTTCTTTAGAAACCTGCCACTGATTGGCCAGAAAACAGAAACCCACGAACCAGACCAGAGTCCAGAGCGCTGCAGAGAACACAGGTTACACATAGTTATTAATCACACCGACAGGTAAAGATGACAGAACCAGAGGAGGCGGAGTCTCACCTGACACCCCTATGTCGGCCATGACGGCCTTCTTCCTGTCCTTCACACCAGTGATCTGAGGAAAGTAAACGTCCAGCGCCAGGAAACCGGTGCTGCAGAGGAAACACAGCGTTCCCATGACAATGGCGTAGCGGCAGGCGTTCTGATTGCGGTTGAAGATGCAGAACTCTTCGACCTCGTCCGGACGGTTAACGTAACCCTCGTTAGCAACGCACCCGAGG
Organism: Macquaria ambigua; assembly: GCA_008360985.2. Lineage (NCBI taxonomy): Eukaryota > Metazoa > Chordata > Actinopteri > Centrarchiformes > Percichthyidae > Macquaria > Macquaria ambigua. The sequence goes on along the minus strand of VMKM01004491.1, from coordinate 8,111 downwards.
ATCACAATGGAGAACAGCTGAAACCAGAGGAGAGCCATGTACTGTACTTGCTTTTGCCACAGTGTGTAATATCCAGTCATACAAATAAAGCTATATTTAAATTTGATTTTTCTACATCAAAACCTTCTGTTTCATTCATTGTCTCCTCTGTAAACCGGCCAATCAAAGCGCACTGTCTCCTCTGTAAACCGGCCAATCTGAGCTGCAGCAGTGTTAAACAAGGTTTTGTTTGAGGAGTCTTGTGTTGAGCCTGAGGAATGTTAACACCAGTCTCATGACTGACACACACACACACACACACAGGAGGTGCTATGTTGTGTTCAAGTCATATCAGAATAGAGTTTCATCCTTCACATTAAAATATAAGTCATAATCACACGAGGAAACTCTCATATATCTGAAACCAAACAAACATGGCCGCCTCACATCAGCCCATCGATCACCATCATTTATTACTGAGCTGAAAGGAGGGACCGACTCTGTAATCATACCAACAAGCTCAACTACACCTGAACCAGAACCAAAACATGAACTAACCTCAGCTAACATAACCCAAACAAACTAACACAGATTAAACAAACTAAACCAGAACCAGAACTAACACACACTAACCTAAAACCAAACTAAAGGACCCACTGCTAAACAAACTAATAGCGACCCAAAGAACCAAAGAACCAGTAATTACACTGAACAAAGCTAAAATAACCTCAACAGGGACTGATTAGCATTAGCTCGGCTGGCTAGCATGTTAGCTTAGCAGCTACAGCAGTTCACCAACTAACCATGCGAGTCGTCACTCCGTCACCGAGACATGAGTGGATTCATTTCACTTCCACGTAGCTCTTCCCAGTCGCAACACCTGGACTCACCTGTGTGACCTCTCAGGTGAGTCCAGCTCCAACACACAGTCCGTTTGTGACTATTAGTCATTCATTTACATCAATCAGACCACTGAAATGTTGTGACATCATCATTACATCATCAGACTCACCCAGCAGAGGATCCTCACCACAGTCTGAGGTTGTCTGATGAAGGTCAGTGGGTCGAAAGCTCCGCCCGCCTTCCCTGCCCCGTACGCCTGGAAACCGTCCATCCAGACCACTTCCTGTTCTCCAGACCAGCTCAGACCAGTATGGACCGGTTCAGCCCAGCTCAACCTACTTTAACCCTCCACCTCCACCTCCCAGCCCAGTCCAGCTAGAGTCTACTCAGACAAGTTGGTCCCAGTCCAGTTAGTTGAGTTAGTCCAGTTTGGTCCAGTTAGTCCCGTCAGTCCTGGTTATTCTCTGTCCCTGTACTGGTCTCTGTGCTCTCTTCTTCTTCTCTGCTGTTAGAAACTGTAATCTGCTCTAATCCTCCTCATCTCTCTTGAGAGTTCTCAGGGTTTTTCACACCCTGAGCTGAGTCTCACAGGCTGTGGGCCGCCCTCAACCAGCTCCTCCAATCACATGCTTTTATTGTTTTTCATTTTTCATGTTAGGGGTTGGAGTCCTCCAATCACAGTGAAGGAGGCGGGATTACTGCCTGAGGAAGTGTTAGCTGAGAGGCTTTGCTCAGGGTGAAAAACCCTCTGTCTCTTCACTCTCAGACTTCAACATGAATGCAGATATAAATAAAACAAAGCACTGACAGTTAACGTTAATAAATCGTTGGGCCTTAACATTTTACTTTGAAAGTTTTCTTACAGCTTGTGATGCTACAGTGACTTCCCATTTACATAATTGGTTGCTCCTGATTGGACAGAGCTACAAATGTTTCCTAGCAACAGATTTACACATAAAGTCTTTAGCAGCGGAGACGTTTCTGAAGTTTTAGTGAATCAGATTCAGTCGTGTGAAGCGTCTCAGTGTGGACTGCATTTCCCTCAGTCTTGTCTGTCAGGCAGCACTTCCTGTCAGGCTGAACACACACTTCCTGTCTCCTGCAGATAAACTCTGAAGTAATAAAGACATTTGTCTCATTACCTCAAGTCTGATGGAGAAGATGGTTTCCATGGAAACACAGTGATGATGGTCTGTGTGTGTGTGTAATAGGATCAGTGTGAGCTCCATCTGTCAGTCTGAAAACACTCTGCAGCTTCTGTTCCTTCTTTGATTTATTTCCACACATGAAAAACAAACTGAAGACAAAAAAGACTGAAAAAAGGAATCAGAGTGAATTCAGATTTCAGATCGTTTGTTTTTTATTGAAAATAACTGATTTTTGAAATATAATGAAAAAGATAGCCGTTAAAAGTTGAGAGTTGCTGGTGACACTTTACTGAATGTAATAAATGCTTTATTTCTTATCCATTTCTTTTGATTTATTCACATTTTGAGACAACGATCTAACAGATGCAGAAATGAAAAATGCTCCTCTCCTCCCCTCATGTGTGTGTGTGTGTGTGTGTGTGTGTGTGTGTTATTCAGTCATGTGACTCTCCTCAGCCAGCCGCTGTTCTTCATCATCCTCATCAGTGGGGGGGCGAATACGCTTAAAGAAACCCAGCTACACACACACACACACACACACACACACACACACACACATTAACATTGACAACAGTCACATGACCATATTCACTCCGTTGTACAGGCAGAAAGTGACCAGATTCCCTTCACAAATGAGCCATTTTAACATTTCCTCTCCAACAACAGAAATCACACAAAGTCTAAAAGATATTCTTCTTTTGTTGAATTCAGCAGCAACTGTGAAGTGTGAGGACTGAAGTACAGAAAATCACAAAAAAAAAACATGAAACCAGGAGAAAGTCACCAGATTCCCTTCAGAAAACTGTCATTTTAATATTTCCTTCCTCCTCCTTTCCTTAACATGATGACATTATGACTGGACTTACATTTGTACCATCAGTGTTTCATCATTTACACCTGAGGGTTTGTGTTGAACAATGTGTGAACACACACACTGTATGTGCAACGCCACGTGTTTGTGTGTGTAATCATACAGCATTATAAAGTATCTAATCACAGCTATAATACATGTATTGATTGATTGTTACCTTCCAGAAGATGAAACAGAGCATGCCCAGGAGGAGGAGTCCAGAGATGATTGACAGGACGATGTAGCCAATAGGAACATCTTTCTCTCCATCAGGAGGACGCCACAACACACTGAGCTGAGTCTACACACACACACACACACACAGTCTTCAAAACCTGAACTCACCACAGAACTCCAGTGATTTTTTATAAGATTTTAGGATGTAAGTCTGTGTGTGTGCGTGTGTGCATGTGTGCGTGCGTGCGTGTACCTGTGTGTGTCCATTTGGCAGCAGCAGCGGTTGGACCTTCGAAGATGTATTGATGACATCATAGGAGGCGGAGGACACGAGCTCATAGTTCAGGTAGGGCGTCTGTAGAAAAAAGCAGGATGACATCACCTCATCACCATCACCTGTGTATGCGTGTGTATGCATGTGTGTGTACCTGTGTGAGAGTGTGTGTCCACAGTCGGGCTGAGATTCGGACAACAGCGCTGTAGCCCCGCCCCAACGCCGTGACATCACACACGAACCTGACACACCCCGTCTCACTGCTGGTGCAGTTCTACACACACACAAATATTATGATTATTATTATTCACTTATAATAATCATACATCATATAGATATTTATACAAACATATTCATTACACAGCACAGGTACTATTATCATGACATATGTAATACATTGTTATTGAGTTTACACTTATACTAATATAAAATATATGATGATTATATATTGGTAATATATCATAGTAATAATGCAGTACTGTATATTTACCACATGAACAGTTTGACTGTGTGAGTTTGTCTCTTCCTGCTGGATCAACTGAGAAACTACAGAAACACTGGAGGAGTTACCAGCCAGCTGCAGAGAGACAGACAGGTGGGAGAGGGAGACGGGTCAGAGAGAGAGAGAGAGAGAGAGAGAGACAGAGAGAGGTCAGAGAGACAGGTCAGAGAGAGAGACACACACTAAACATGTGTATATATGTTTTTTTGCTATTTTTATTGATTTTATGAATTGTACCTTTTTTATTTTTTATTTTTTATTTTTATTTTTATTTTCTTTAATGTCAGTATTACCTGACGCTTTGGCAATATTGTCGTTGTTACATTCATGTCAATAAAGTAAATTGAATTGAATTGAGAGAGAGAGAGAGACAGGTCAGAAAGAGAGACGGGTCAGAGAGAGACAGAGAGAAAGACAGAAAGAGAGATCAGAGAGCAACAGACAGGTTTTGGACCTTGAAGGGGTCTATCTGCGATGCGTTCAGGGTTTGGCAGCTCAGTGATTCTTCGGAGGCTGTGGAGAAGACGTAGAGCAGGAAGTGATGTCGCCAGGTGGAGGGGAAGTCCACCATCAGCCGGGCGTTGACCGCACTGGGACCCCGGTTCCTCAACTACACACCAATATCAATATTATCAACATCATCAATATTATCAATATCGCCAATATCATAAATATGATCAATATTATTAGTCTAATCTGTCTGCAGTGACCTAGTTGACTAGCATTCAACTAGTGCTAAAAGAGTTAGCAACAAGTTAGCATTAGCTTCCTTATTGTTACCAATGGGTGCAGCTAGGCTAGTTCTTAATACATCCATCCATTTTCAAGCACTTTTCTAGGTCCAGGTCACAGTGACAGCAGGATAACCAAAGTAGCCCAGACCTCCTTCTAAGGTAGCCCAGACCTCCTATAGCGTAGATCTGCTTTTAAGGAAGCACAGACCTCCTTCTAACAAACACCTCAGGTTCAGATTAGTCAGGTAATTCCTACCAGTCCCGGAATCCCCAAAGAGACTCCAAGGTGGCTGGATACTCTGTCAACAACAGTCAGAACTGGTGGCAGAGTGGCAGAACTCAGCATGGCTCAGCTGGGGACTTGTGAGTATCACCACACCTGTCGTCTGGACAACTCCAGAGAAGGAGCATGAACAGGTCCTATCTAGGAGTTTGGTTCCAGAGAGAGAGACAGGTCAGCCAAACTATATCTCCTGCACCAGCACCTGCATCTTCCCCACCGGAGGTCTGACATTCCAGATCCCTAGAACTAGTCTCTGCAGCCAGGCCTGGTACTAGAAGGTTCAGATATATAGAGGTGATAGAGGCACACCACTCTTAGTCTGGCCCCTCACCTGGGACCAGGAGTTACTGCTCCCAGGGTCACAGGGATCCCTCCACCACAGGGATTCTCAGATAGTGTGTTGGTAGCCAGTTAGCTTTCCTCATTCTAACCAATGAACAAACTAGCCAACTTTTTAATTGTAATCAGTAGTTCTGACTGTGGTTGCTAGCCTGTTAGCTCGTTAGTCTTCCTCATCATTAGCAGTGTGTTCTGTGGATTTCTTTGTTATAGAACAAAGAACAAAGACAGAACCTGCCTCACCCATGGATGTATAAAGAGAACTGGATACAGCGTCGGAGGTAGGGCCCCGTTCATTCCTATGAAAGCTGCTCAGTGGTGCATGAAGCCAAAAAAGTTCGTCTTCCCAGGTATACTGCAAAATTACCCGGATCTTCCACATAGCTTCCACATTGTACAGCCCATAGAGCAAGCGCACTAGCGTTTCCTTTAGCCCTGCCTCCAAACCGCTAGGTCTCATGGGTCTCGGAGCAAGCGCACTAGCGCTTCCTTTAGCCCCGCCTCCTAACCGCTCCGTCTCAGACTCACATGAATGGCAGTGACTCTATAACTCTGGATTCTGCTATTTATGCATTTTACAACTTTTAGGACATAATGATTTAAATAAGGGCTGTTTAAGTGTTCGTACTGGCTAGGTGTTGTACCTCAAAAAAATTATCCGCTGATTCACAGACGTCTCTTTCACAATGTAAGTCTATGGGAAAAAGTCTCTTGGGGCCAGTGTGCATCACGTGACGGACCTGGAAGTTGTAATTACACGGTTTGGCCACTATGTCAAATTGGCTTCAAAGCCTGGCGCACTTCCTGGGGGCTTGGCCTCACCTCGTACACATGTTCCACCAGTGGACCCACTTTCTCTAAACTCCCAGGATGCATTGCAGGTTGCCAGTCAGGGAGGGGCAGGACAACTTCTGGAGGGGAGGAGCCTCTGGAAACAGAGATAACATCATCATGTTCAGTCTGTAGGTCAACTCTGATGCTTCACAGATCTCAGGTTACAACATTTTATTACCCTCTGATCTCCAGTGTCGCCTCGGCTTTCACCTGAACCTGAACTGTGACCTCATTACTGTTGGGATTCACTGAGTTCTTACTGAGAGACAGACAGACAGGTCAAACAACAGCTGTTTTAAACCAAGAACAGACAGACAGGCAGAGAGACTGTTTGTACCTCCTGATTCTGAGGTTGAAGGTGATGTGAGTCTCCACCTCCTCCAGACGGCCGACACTGAACAGAAGACCTGTCTGCAGCTACAGACAGACAGACGATCAGACAGACAATCAGACAGAATGCGTGTTGTTCTAATGGGACGTTCACACAGACTCTGGGACACTGACTGTTCACTGTGAGAGACACTACTGGGGGAAGAGAAGCGCAACTTTATGCTAATGTCCTCTGATGCAAAGCGAGAGCCAATCAGGCTGGTGTTAATGTCCACAGAAACAGAAACAGTTGTTTCCTGTCGGCTCCATTGGAGGACTGAATGTCACTTCCTGTACAGGTTCAGCAAACAGCTCTTCAGTACTCAAGAAACAAATGAAGTGTGTAGTACAACGACTACATCAGAAAACACAACTACACACCCAGACCCACACAACCCCACACCCACACACACACACACAACCCCACACAACCAACCACACACAACCACACACAACCACACAACCACACACACACACACACACACACAACCACACCTGTTGTGTGAACGCAGCGTCAGTCAGGGAGATCATTTTCAATCACAACATAAAAACAATTGCAAACATTGAAGTTTACAACAGGTTGAATTTATCAGAGAGGTCTCACTCTGTCCTCATTCCCATGAACCAACAATCTCCTCTGTTGGCTCTGTTTCTGGTCTCTGTAGCTGCTAAACGCTCCACTTTGTTCCTCAGCTCGTCTCTAACTGTGTCTGTCTGTTGCAGAGCAGGAACTGTTCAGCAGCTTTTTACAGCTTTTATTCTGAAAGCGACGCTCTGAGAGGAACCAGAACAGATAAACAAGGTGCTGAAACTGCTGATCATTCACTACCACTTCAATTCAATTCAGTTCAGTTTTATTTATATAGCGCCATATCATAACAAAGTTATCTCAGGGCACTTTTTCGAGTAGAGCAAGTCTAGACCGACTCTTTATATTTACAGAGACCCAACAGTTCCCACCATGAGCAAGCACTATGCAAGTGGCAAGGAAAAACTCCCTTTTAACAGGTAGAAACCTCGAGCAGAACCAGGCTCTAGGTGGGCGGTCAACTGCCTCGACCGGTTGGGTTGAAGGGGGAGGGGGGGAGCGGGAGAAAGAGAGCAGGAGGAAAGAGAACACACAGCAGCACAACACAGTTCCACACAGAGATGTAACGCAACGGCCGCGGCAATGGCATGGATGTCAACACCAACAGAAACAATACTAAGAGCAACATTATAGCAGCAATACTAATAATAATAGCAACAGCAACTGCAGCAGCGGGTGCAGAGCAGGAACACGGGGGCAGCAGGTGGCCGCAACCATAGATCCAGACTCTACAGCTCCGGGGGCAGAAACACCTGCAGAAAGCAACAGAAGGAGAGAGAAAGGGGAGAGAAAGCACACAACTACGGGAAGAAGTTGAATTAGTAACAAGCATTGATGGGATATGAGGGCATGCAGATGGAGAGGAAGAGGCGGAGAGAGGAGCTCAGTGCATCATGGGAAGTCTCCCGGCAGTCTTGGCCTATAGCAGCATAACTAAGGGGTGGCTCAGGGCTCACCTGAGTCAGCCCTACTATAAGCTTTATCAAAGAGGAAAGTCTTAAGCCTACTCTTAAATGTGAGGAGGTTGTCCACCTCCCGTACACAAACTGGGATCTGGTTCCACAGGAGAGAAGCCTGATAGCTGAAGGCTCTGGCTCCCATTCTACTTTTAGAGACTCTAGGAACCACAAGGAACCCTGCATTCTGGGAGCGCAGTGCTCTAGTTGGGTAATAGGGTACTATGAGCTCTT
>VMKM01004490.1:0-16118 GCA_008360985.2 Macquaria ambigua | reverse complement strand
CAGACCGGACCGTGTCCTCTGGTCAACGTGGTAACCGGTGGCTCATGGGGAGGTCCGACCATCCGGGGGATCCTAGACATGACGGCCATGTTTGTGGACAAGTCATTGAAATATTAAATCATGTGATCACTCTGCAGCTCTCTGGTGTGTTTCAGTAAATCCATCATGTCACTAATTTGGTAATTACTTTGACATTTTATTTATTGTGTAAATACATAAATACAGTCAGTGTGAAGTCATTCCGTGGTGTTGTATTGAATTTATTTCTTTTATTTTTTCTTTATTATTTTTATGGTTTTTTTTTTAGACAACAGAAATCCTTCTCCCTCCTCCCCAAACCTGCACCTGTGAGTGGCGCTCAAACAATATAGAAACATTCAGCGTGAAAGAAGAAAAGAAAGGGAAAGGAAAAAGAGCAAAAAGTTATAACATTTGTAGATTCAGACATACTTACTGATACTTACTAAAATATATATATATATATGTGTGTGTATATATAATGTGTGTGTGTGTGTGTATATATAATGTGTGTGTGTGTGTGTGTATATATAAATATATATATATATATATACATATATATATGATATATATGTATATATATATATGTATATATATATATATATATATGATATATGTCACAGCGAAGTTCACGTAACATAGTTAACAAGCCAAGTTAGCCCTCCGAGCTAATGCGTGCTAACTACTATGGATCGGAAATGTTTAACAACATTGTTTGCCGACACCAGATATCAAACAAAAGCCAGAGACTAGATCGTATTAAGATGCTGTAAATTCAGCTCTTCTTAGCAGAAGGCAGAAGATAATGTTGTCTCGGAGTCTGGACACAGCTGCCTGGACCCGTCGCAGACATCTTCACCGAGCGGACGGGACAACTTGATGCAGTGGGATGATTTTATATGTATATGTGTGTGTATATATAACTAGCCTCATGATGGATGGCTGCTACAAACATTGATGCTGCATTGAGCTACAAGCAGTCCACAGGTAAAACTCTCTAGTTACCTGTGGAATGACTTCAGGAAACAAACAAAAAATGGCTGAGGTCAGTCCTGGTTTCCTTTGTCTGACACACTAACAAAGATTAGGCTACCTTAAATAACTTTTGTTAATGAAACAAATCAACTCATTATGACGTGCACAAAATTATAATCAGAATAATCACAACACCCCCACCCCATACATAAAGAAGACATAAAAATTAAAAATACATGTCAAACATGAGACTAAAATTTTACTGACTAGATTAAACTAGTTTTTATTGACTAAAACTAACAAAAATCAAATGACCTAAATTTGACTTAAAGTAATGAACATTTTCGTGTAAAAACTAAATCAAAAATGAACTGATGCGTAGAACAAGTTCTAAATGTGTGCAGAGAAACTGTCAGCGCAAACATGGGGCACACACAACTTCTCACAATGATAAATGTCACCTGTTCTACATCCACCTGCTGTACACATACAGGCTCACAGACACGCCCCCAGAATGCCAAATATGGTCAACACATCCCTCGGAAATGACATTGAAGTTCGGATTATGTGGGAAAGCTTCCCAGCATGCACCAGGGCTGCAGAGTTCCTGCATAGTTCCTGGTGTTGTATTTCACATTGTGTTCTACAGCGTTTCCACTATTTCCACACTTCATTTGTTGCCATACAAGTGGTTATTAAAAGCAAATGTATTAAGACTGAGTGCTGTTGACATTGTGCCTTATATAAGTTTGGAGACTAAATATGTTAAACAGTTTCGCACTTTGCCCAGTTGGTAACCCAGCCTTGGAAACCCATAGGGAGCTTCTGAACTCTGAACCAAATGGCTTCAGTTGTGACGTGGAGTCATGTGATCACAGGGCTGCTGGGTGAAGCAACAGCACTCTCTAGTGGCACATTACAGCACTGTAGCTCTTTTCTTTAAACCAGTGTAGAGCAATCAGACGCCAAAACTTGAACAAAAGGACAATTACTGAACATATCAGAATCATTTCATTCAAAATAGATCAATTAAATACAACCAAGTACCAAATTATAATCATAAAATAAAATAAAAAATACAGACTAATACCTAATAGAAAAACGAGTACATTAAGAGAAATATAATTCTTACAGAGCAAGCATGTGATGCTTGGCAGCATGATTTCAATGTTTTTTAGACAATAGGCTCGTTCGAGATGAACTGCGCCTCGCTTGTTAAGTGGATGAGATCAGACGGGAGCAGCAGGGGGCGCTGTGACAAACAGCAGCAGTCAAGTCAGACAGTTTCCAGCAGCCTTCAGAGAATATACAGGAAGTCACAGAAATGTTTACATCCTGTAAGATCCACCGGTAGGCTACCTGTAGTCTGCAGATCACGGTCGGATAGTTATGGCTGAAATCAACTTTATTATTCTTCATATCAACCACACAAGATATTTGTTAACAGATGAAACCGTCACTGCACAACATACAGCAACAATCTAACATTAAATATTACAATTACACAGAAAATTAGGATTTTCTACAAAACATGATGTTTGTGGTCAAAATTAAGAGCCAATCAGCTCTTTGATCAGGCGACAGCCAGGCGTTTCCCATCATGCCCTGGGTCTTGCAGTCGGTGGAGAGCACCTGCAGCGCCTGGCTCTAAAAACTGCAGCCGCCTCGATCTCATGAGGTTATTGTTGCCCACGTGTGCATGACGTCAGAGCAAGTCGGGATCAAGTCGGACACAAATCTAATCGGTGATCGATTCTGCACAGGCCTGACTCATCTTGAAGGAGCCTAATCTTGAGCTTTTTACTGCTTTCAAAAAATCAATGTCAACACCAGCTAACAGGTCATGAAGTTAACATAACATCAGCTAGGCTAAGCTGCTAGGGTTCCAACACCAGCTAACAGGGCATGAAGCTAACATAACATTAGTAAGGCTAAGCTGCTAGGGTTCCAACACCAGCTAACAGGGCATGAAGCTAACATAACATCAGCTAGGCTAAGCTCTTAGGGTTCCAACACCAGCTAACAGGGCATGAAGCTAACATAACATTAGTAAGGCTAAGCTGCTAGGGTTCCAACACCAGCTAACAGGGCATGAAGCTAACATAACATTAGTTAGGCTAAGCTGCTAGGGTTCCAACACCAGCTAACAGGGCATGAAGCTAACATAACATTAGTAAGGCTAAGCTGCTAGGGTTCCAACACCAGCTAACAGGGCATGAAGCTAACATAACATCAGCTAGGCTAAGCTCTTAGGGTTCCAACACCAGCTAACAGGGCATGAAGCTAACATAACATTAGTAAGGCTAAGCTGCTAGGGTTCCAACACCAGCTAACAGGGCATGAAGCTAACATAACATTAGTAAGGCTAAGCTGCTAGGGTTCCAACACCAGCTAACAGGGCATGAAGCTAACATAACATTAGTAAGGCTAAGCTGCTAGGGTTCCAACACCAGCTAACAGGGCATGAAGCTAACATAACATCAGCTAAGCTAAGCTCTTAGGGTTCCAACACCATTTAACAGGGCATGGAGCTAACATAACATTAGTAAGGCTAAGCTGCTAGGGTTCCAACACCAGCTAACAGGGCATGAAGCTAAGCTGAAGTGAGCAGTTCTTAGTAACTTCACTCAGACTGAAAAACTACTTTTACAGCTAAAATACTTTGTGAATTTCTCTTTGACCAAAACCTGAGAAGTCTGACACAAACATTGATTTCAGACTCGGCCAGTTTGGAGAAACTTTTCTGGAAATGACTCCTGATTCAGACTTCACAGCACTCTCTCTCTCCTTGTCACCACCAATTACAGTAATCCAGCCAGAGCATCTAAACTCCTCACAGCTGAGAGCAGAGAGTCAGGCAGTAACAGGTGGCTGGGACACCACCTCCTCCTCCTCCTCCTCCTCCTCCTCCTCCCAGTCAAACACTCTGACTGTTTCAGCTCTGACCGGCTGCTCTTCTCTCCCAGCTCGGTTCGGTTTTGGTTTGGTGTTATGAAGCTGCCTCACAGTTTGGCGGGCTAACAGACCCCAGCGACCGGGCTGTCAGGCTGCCAGGTGGCGGGGGGAGGCAAAGCTGCTGGGAAAAGAAGAAGTGCTGGAGAGGAAGGAAGACAGGAAGACTGGACTGTGAACCTGTTGCCACAAATAACAACAAAGACTCGGCAGAAGACTGGAAAGAATGGGAGCCGCTTATGGAAAGAAGGTCAGTCCGACACTGCTGTTGTTTGTCTTCAGGAATCTGAAGGAAGTTTAACAGTTTACTGCCTGAAAACTACCTCTACAATTTGTCATCATTCACCTCCAGCACAAACAGTCTGTTTGTCTTCAGAAACAGAAACACACCCGGCCTGATAAATAATAAAACACATTTTATACTTTTGGTTAGAGCTGAAATGATTAGTTTATTCATCGACTGACAGAAAATGTTGATAATCAATGACTCATTAAAGTTATTTTTGGAGCACAAATGACAGATTCACTGTCTCCAGCTTCTCTAATGTGGATGTCTGCAGGGTGACTTCGTCTTCTGTCACAGTAAACTGAATATCTGCAGGTTTTGGACTGGTGGTCATTTGTAGACGTCAACTTGGACTCTTGGTAACCGTGACTCTGAACTATTTTGTAATATTTTACAAATAATTAATTGAATAATCAAGAAAATAATCATCAGATTCATCAATAATGAAAGTGAATGTTAGTTGCAGCCCTACTTTTAGTGTAGTTTTTCTTTTTGATGATCAAAATAAACATAAACCAGACTGAGAGTCTGCAGCTCTGTGAGGCTGGACACTTTGCGCTAAATGCTAACGTGCTGATGTTTAGCAGGTGTAATCTTTACCATATTAGTTTAGCATGTTAGCATGCTAACATTAGCTAGTTAGCAGTAAACAAGTGTCAGCATGTGTTAACATGTTGACCTGATGATGGCGCTAGATGAAAAGTATCACCAAAGTTATTACAGTTCATCCTGAGGGGAACATGAACGATGAACCACATTTCATCACAATCCATCCCATAATAGTTGTTGAGATGTTTCAGACAGACAGACACTGCTGATTCTTTTCTCCATTTATTGATTGATTGATTGGTTTGTAAAACTTGTCATCACAATGAGCCCAAAGTGACTCCTTCACAACCAACAGTCCAAACCTCAACATCATTAACATCATTAACATTATTAACATCATTCAAAGAAAAAGCAGCAAATCTTCACATCTGAGAAGTAAAAATCACTTAAACCATTCATTTCTGTCAATCAGCTAATCAATTAATGGACTGATCGATCAGCTGCACAGAGCAGAGACCCGCTCCTCTTCCCTCTGGGCTGGAAACAAAGCCAAGTTTAGGGGAGCCAGACTCCTCAAACAGCCTCACAGTTTCTGGTTAACCAGAGAAAGACAGCAAATATTTGAGCTATGGGGAGCGACACACCTGTTGAAGTGGGGTGTGACTGTTGCCATGGTGACCAACAGCTGACAGCAGGGAGGTGGGGTGTGTGGACGGAGGTATGTAATGTTCCGCTCAGATGGACTCATGAGCCTATTTATAGTGGCGTCTTCCCGACAGAGCAAGCTGGAACAGAGCAGTCTGTTTCACTGAGGAGGACGTCCAGGAGTAGAGAGCTGAGAGTTGACCTGCAGCCACATAGGAGACTGATGTCCCTCACAGCTTTATTCAGACATGACGCCACATTTACAGGAAGAGACAGTGGGACGACATCATCACATCCTCTGAAAGCTCATTGGTTCCCCTCGATACTGTTAAACCTCCAAAACACTTGCTGTGGTGCGGCCTCGTCCTGCTTCATATTGGTGTTCATGTCAACCGGAGACAGTGAACACAACAGCTGAAGAAGAAGAAGAATAAGGAGGAGGAGGAGAAGAAGAAGAAGATGAAGGAGAAGAAGAAGAAGTCAAGAGAAGAGACTACATCTACTGACTCTGCATCTACTCACACTTGAATGAACACAAAAATAGAAAGCCTTCAGAAAAAAAAAATTCAATTTATTTTTTTTCATTGCAGGTTTTTACAACAACAAAACAGAAAGAAAAGTAGAATTACAGTAATCAATATAATATCAGAAATATGTTTCTGTCTATTGCCCGGTCCCCTTCTTTGTTCTTGTCCTCCTACTCCTCTTCCTCTCTTCCTCTTCCTCTCACTGCCTCCATGTTTGCAAACTTCTCACAGAACAGGTGGGCTGTAAAACTGTAAAAGTCCTGCATTCAAAATTACAAAAAGTATCAGCAACAAAATATACTGAACATACCAAAAGTAAAAGTACTCATCATGCAGAATCATATATATAATATTACTGTATTAGAATGATTGATGCTTTAATGTTGCAGCTGGTAAAGTGGAGCTGACTTTATAAACTTTATATATTTTATAAACTTTATTTATTTTATAAACTTTATAAACTTTATATAACTTTAACTGTAACTTTATAGACTCCTCTGGAATTATTATCTTAACTATAATAATCATCATTTATTTGCTGTTTTTAATTACTAATCTGTAACTTTAATTTCATCGTGCCGCCTCGTGTTGTCGAATCACAGTATATCAACCTTGAACCTTGAACCTTGAAAAGAAAAACAAACGCTGACACACCTGCTCAGACTGTTTGCTGAGCTGTGATTGGACGGTCATGGGAACCGTCAGACCTCTGACCTTCAGAATAAAAGCACCGCTGGTTAGATGGTGTACAATGTGATATTTTAAATAGATCTATTTATAGATCTATTACTGGACCAAAGCTCAGATCAAAAACAGACTCCTGTGTGATTATCAATTACTAAAACTAATTATTTTATATATGTTTATAACTTTAACAGTCAAAGAAGAATTGTTCAAGTGCTCAATTGTTACCCTGTCCTGTGAGGTGTCAGAGGTGTAATGTTGCTGTATGTCCAGCAGAGGTCAGTCTGTCCTCGGCTCAGTTCTGCTCCTGCAGCCTGAAACAACCTGAGCAGGTGACAGAGGGCTGACGGTCCTGGACAGCAGCGGTGGAACAGCAGGTTGTAAAAGAACAAAAAGAAGCAGATCAGTGGTTTCCAGCCTGTGACTCATTAAGAAGCATTCAGTAATAATATAGACCGAAATGATTCCCCAGAGCTAGGCTAGCTGTTTCCCCCTGTTTCCAGTCTTTATGCTAAGCTAAGCTAACCAGCAGCTGCTGTAGCTTCATATTTAGCTACAGACATGAGAGCAGCATCAATCTGAACGTCTCAGAGAGGAAGAGGAGAAGAAGAGGAGTTCACTACATGGTGGACTGCTCCTTTAACCTCCTGGTGGATCCTGGTGGACAGACTGGGACCAGTTTAGGAGAAAAGGATCATTCATTAAATCTTTTCTCAGATCACCCTTCATCCCTCAGGGCTGGGAGGGTCTGTGAGACAGTGAGGGCCTTGTCACCATGTTGAAGCCTGATGAAGTCTCTCCTAGCAACCAACACAAAGTCCATTCAGTCAGAGGGGACGCTGTCCAGCTGACCTGCAGTCTGAAAGAAGACAAGCGGCTGAGAAACACCCGGGGGGTGGGGGAGGGGACGCTGAGCAAAGAGAGAAATACTTTGAATCAGAGGAAGAAAAACTAAACACTGGAAGTTGAATGTTGTTAAAGGAACAGTTTTATGTTTTCATTGTTGTTTCATCAACATGTCATAAATGTTGAACTCCACCTCAGCGTGTTTCCAGGTGTTCGGAAGTTCTACTGTATATGTGAACCTGACTCCACTTGACTCCACTCGTCTCAACCTGACTCGACCTGACTCCACTTGACTCTACTCAAGTTGACTCCACTTGACCTGACTCCATTCGACTCCACTCGACCTGACTCGATCAACCTGACTCCACTCGACCTGACTCCACTAGACTCCACTCAACCTGACTCGATCAACCTGACTCCACTTGACTCCACTCGACCTGATTCAATCGACCTGACTCCACTCGACTGACTCCACTTGACTCCACTCGACCTGATTCAATCGACCTGACTCCACTCAACCTGACTCGATCGACCTGACTTCACTTGACTCCACTCGACTCCACTCAACTTGACTCCACTTGACTCCACTCGACTCCACTCAACCTGACTCCACTTGACTCCACTCGACTCCACTCAACCTGACTCCACTTGACTTGACACCACTCGACTCCACTCGACCTGACTCGAGCGACCTGACTCCACTTGACTCCACTCGACTCAACTCGACCTGACTCCACTTGACTCTACTCAAGTTGACTCCACTTGACCTGACTCCATTCGACTCCACTCGACCTGACTCGATCAACCTGACTCCACTCGACCTGACTCCACTAGACTCCACTCAACCTGACTCGATCAACCTGACTCCACTTGACTCCACTCGACCTGATTCAATCGACCTGACTCCACTCGACTGACTCCACTTGACTCCACTCGACCTGATTCAATCGACCTGACTCCACTCAACCTGACTCGATCGACCTGACTTCACTTGACTCCACTCGACTCCACTCAACTTGACTCCACTTGACTCCACTCGACTCCACTCAACCTGACTCCACTTGACTCCACTCGACTCCACTCAACCTGACTCCACTTGACTTGACACCACTCGACTCCACTCGACCTGACTCGAGCGACCTGACTCCACTTGACTCCACTCGACTCAACTCGACCGGACTCCACTTGACCTGATTCGATTGACCTCTCTGGTTGTCTTCACTTGACATGTTGTGTTGAAACGGTGACGTGTAGTTTTTCCGCAGGCAGCTGGACTCTGGTTATATCTGGTGACACAGCGGGTGAAGATTATTCCCGCCTCCACGTGTCCTCCACTATGACAGTTCTTACATCTTCCATCAGCGTCCTTATTTGCTCTTTTTCTTCTTCTTTGTTTTCCAGAAGGCATACAGCATCGACCACGAGCCTCCGGCGAAGCAGCAGTGTGTGAAGAATGGACAGCACCCAAACGGCAGAGGTAAGTTTGTCCCTCTGAGGTTACCATCCGACTCAGGGAACACTGGTGCACTCTGGGAGTGTGTGTATTAAAAATATTTTTTAATAATAGGCCATCCTAGTCAGATAACAATAACATTTCTTTTTCAACACAACAGTAAGAAATGTAGTATATAATACATATATATAGTAAGTAGAAACACTAGCATTACCCCCATCCCATTCAAGGATGATTCAAACAGGGACTGGTTAAAGTTTACTTTATGTTAATGCTAGTTAGCTGGCTGGCTAACGTTAGCTACCTGACTAGGACGACCCATTATTAAAAAATATTTCTAAACATTTACTTTTTGTACCTTTTCAAAAAAGTTCATGTTACATCGAACACAAGTTTATGTATTTTGTTGACTTACTGGTGGAGTCCATCTTTCAGGGCTGGATCTCTTCACATGGCTCTGAGTTGACTGACAGTGTTGACTAGCCAACTGTGTTGTGCGTTGCAATTCCAAAGACACTGATTGGTCAGAAGCTGGAGATCCCGCCCTCCCTCCCTTACAGATAGTCTTTTTGTTTTTGTGAAACCCTGCGTACAAAACGTGACCAGCAGTAAACCTGTCAAAAGTAGTTTTGCCGCCCAGATTTTGAAGTGAGTTTGCAGACAGAAAACAAAATGTACAAGTTTGCAAAACTAAGCTTCCATATACAAAACCCTGTTTTTAAGTTCACCTTTTTGAATGATATAATATTCCATAGAATGAACTGAAGCTGACGGCAGCGTGGGAAAAGGCTGAGCGGGAGGGCGAGGAGGAGCAGGAGGAGGAGGGCGAGGAGGAGGAGGGGGAGGAGCGGGAGGGCGAGGAGGAGCAGGAGGAGGAGGAGGAGGAGGAGGCAGGGAAACACTCAGAGGATCATGTGACCGTTGTTTGACACTCGGCATGCTTCAGTGGGAGGAGAGGAGCGCTGCTGCTCGTACAGAGAGCATGAAGGTTCACACAGACTGAAACACAGGAGCATCATCATGGATCTGAGGGATCAGAGGGATCTGAGGACGAGCCCCCAACAGCCCACCACAGGCAGGGAGGGAATGGTGAAGTCTGGTAAGACCCAGAGGAGGACTGACTGTGATGCTGGATCCTCCTGGAGCCTCTCCTTCCTTAGAACAGACTGCAGCTGACGAACATGTGGTGCTGATGTTATTTTGCTGCTTCTACGTTGAGTTTACTTTCTGTGTTGTGTTCATGGATGTTTGTTCTTCTGCCCTTTGAAACACCTGGGCAGAGACAACCGATAAGAGTTACCATAGATCAATAACTATCACTTGTCTGTCCCAATACTTTCCTAATAACTTATTTAAACCTTTAGTGTTTTTATCCCGTCATGCTTCAGTGTTATCAGAACACTGTTGGTTTTATATGCTGTTTAGAATTAGTTTGATTTTAGTTTAGTTTCTTTTATTTTGTCGGAGTGAATCTGTGTAACAGGAAACCAAAAATGTATTAAAACAAAATGACAAAAATCTCCAAGTTAAATAAGATTATTAATGAAAATCTATTTGTTTTATTGTCATTTGGAACTGGAATTGAAATAATTGATTTACATATTTAGGAATAAAGTACTATAGGAATAAAGTACTAGTTATTAGTTCATATACCTTAAAAATGATTATTGTTGTTATTGTTATAGTTATTATTATTTTATAATTGCATTTAATAATGTTTATTATTTTGTACAGATTCGTTGGGGTACACAGTGGAGGAAGAGGTTTTCAGATTCTTTACTCAAATAAAAGTATCAATACAAGAGTGTACAAATACTCTACAAGTACTAATGATGAAGAAAAATGGCATTGTGAGTGTTACATTACTGTACAGCACATTATATTATGGATTAACTGTTCTGATGTGTGTTTGTGAGCAGCATTTTAATATAGTAGTCGGGGTGGAGCTCATCACTCTGTGTGTGTCTCAACTACTGACTATTACTCTAGTAACTATCACTAGTAACGATGGCTGTAACAAGTACAATACTTAAATGTTATTTTTAAAAGTATTTAAAATGGAAATATTCGAGTGAAGTTCCTGCACACTACGTGAGTAATACAAACTTCCCACCACTCGTATTGGCAGGATTTTTTCCTTTTTCTACATTTGATGAATAATTCAAGTCTTGAGTCATGTGTTGCATGAGAGCAACGTGGTGCTAACAGTTAATACAGCAGCGTGAGGGTGGTGTCGAGATGAGCGTAGGATGATGGAGATGAAGTCACTGTTGGCAGGGAAACTTGATTTGAGTGGGAGTTTAGTTCAACTTACTGTGCTGAGATTCTTATATGATTAAGATTTTCACAGGTTTTCTCATCAGAACAATTAAAGGAATGTGGAGTCATGCAGACTTGGGGTTTTAGTCCTGGTCTGGTCCAGTATTTTCTTTTGTTTTAGACCTGGTCTGGTCCAGTATTTTCTGGGGTTTTAGTCCTGGTCTGGTCCAGTATTTTCTGGTGTTTTAGTCCTGGTCTGGTCCAGTACTCTCTGGTGTTTTAGTCCTGTTTTTTTCTAGGAGCTGATCAATAAGTGCACAGTTGGACTCGTCCGTTGCAGGTCAGTTTGTGACCGGGTGTTTATGGAGGACAGCAGACTTCAACCTGCTGTGTTTGAACAGTTGCCACGTCTGTTTGTGTGATTCATTGACAAATCAAAAGTCTGTAAGTGTTTCTTCAGTCTGAAGAGAAATGTAGTTTATTTTGTAGATTTTGATTTAATTTCAGTTAAATGCATAATTACTTTTTAACTGTTTTTTGTTGCAGTGGCAGAAGTAATTATTATCATTATCGTTGTTGATGTTGGGCCCCGTCGTCTCAGCTCAGAGCCTCAGACCAGAATGAGAAGTGAAATTTAGAAATGTAAAAAAACATTTATAGTTTATATTTTTGGGTGTGAGTTTCAGTTTTGTCATGCAAAGCTTGTAAAATTTGGTAAATGTCAGATATTTCTGATCCTGGAGTCAAATCAAGGTGCAGGATGAGTTCTAGCCTTCAGCTCACCAATGATACGAGAAAGTTTTTGGTTTCAGATGCTTTGAGCTCTTTGCAGCTGCAGGTTTGATGTGATTTAGTAACTTTGGTGTGTTTTTTTTCTCAGGATGAATGAATTAAAGAGACAAGACATTATCTTCTGACATGACTCTGTAACATGATCACATTTCCTCCTGGCTGAGGTGGAGTCAGACAGTCTTCCTCTCTCAGAGTTATCAGACTGAAGCAGAAACACAGCTTCTAGTTGTAACCAGATAACAGGCACTCACAGAGACATCAATAAACTACAGAGAGGGTTTAGTTTGCACGTCCTGTCTCAAATCAATACCAAACCACAGAATATCTCAAAGCCCGACCAGACTTCCTGCATCAGCCCTCTGATTCAACTCTCCTGTTGAAGCATCGCAACAAACTCTGAGACTCTGCGAAGAAACATGCTGTAAGAATCATCCAGTCAGAGAGTTTGTCAAATCTCTGCTGGAGTTACTCAGTCAAATATAAGTGCTGTTAATGTGAAGGAGCAACAGCAGCTCAGTCGTGATGCAGAAATGTTGTTCAGCCTACAGTCTTTTTTCATGGGACGCAATTCTGCCTTTTGATTAGTTAAAAGTGTCAGAATTCATGCGAGAGGAAATTATCTCGTGTTGAAAGTCACTGTTTGCATGCAGATTTGGTGAAATAGGCCAGAGGACAGAGGTTTTTCTCACAATGAAAGCCTCCTGTGAACTGCCTCAGGAAGTGGCGTCAGCACAGAACTGTTGGTCGGAGCTTCAGGACTGGGGGTCCAAAGGCTGTGGTGATCCTAGACTCTGGGGGGCCCCAGGCTGTGGCGATCCTAGACTCCGGGGGCCCGAGGCTGTGGTGATCCTAGACTCTGGGGGGCCCCAGGCTGTGGTGATCCTAGACTCTGGGGGGCCCCAGGCTGTGGCAATCCTAGACTCTGGGGGGCCCCAGGCAAAGAACTACATGCATGAAGCACAAGTTGAAGGCGCAGTAGAGATTCTGTGTTGTCACATACAGAAACATGGCTGCTGTCTGTCTGACGGTCTGTGAAGGGCAACCCCACCCGCAGGGTCAGGTCCAGAACAAATCAGACTGCCGGGAGTCAGGAGGTTTCCACTGGGGGGCCAACACACTGAACACACACTGTTCAGCTGACTTGTGCATGAGATTTCAGGACACAGAATAAAGCTTACATTTAAACCTGGCATCCTGATTCTGACTGAGCATTGAATTCAGCAGCCAATCACAGTGTGGAGCGACCTCACACCAATCAGAGAGATGCAACAGTGGCTGTCAGAGTCCAGATACAGAAACAACCACAATCACAGCGACTCGCCGTCACTTTCTGAATGTAGCCTGAACATTTTAATGGCTGAAGCATATAACCATGTTACACCCAATCACAGAGCTTCTTCTCTGCTCCACAGTATTTTAGACCGTAGACTGCAGGTGCAACCGTCTTTTGTCCATTAAAGCTGTGTTTCTGATATGTTGTTGAATAAAATGCTGTGGGAGAATTACAAACATATGGAGGGAAACCTGAAACCAAAAGAGTGGAGGATCAGCTGTCCACATACTTTTGGCCAGGCGCTGTGTTTCTGAGATGAGACGGCGACCAAACATCCACAGCTCATTTCATTTTTGTGAAATATGAGGCAGCAGTGGATGTTGGTCTCTGGTTGCACTTGAGAAAGAGGTCATTGTGTGAAGTGAACTGTATGACATCTGATCTCTGTCTCCCAGAATATCTGAGGACTCGGATCAGATGCCGTTAATCTGTCCTTTCTTCTCTCAGACAGAGATGGACACTAAAGTTCAGACTGTTCAGAAACACACGCAGCTTCATTTGGATCAAATCCCTGCTAGAGCCCCCTGCAGGCTGCACAAACATGATGGTTTACTTATTCTTAACTAAAAATGTAAGATTTGTCCTGAGGGTGGCGCTAGAGGAAACATCATGGACTCAATCGGATCTAAAGGTTCATCCTCTGGAGAGCAGGAAGTCCGAATTTGAAATCCAAGTTTGATGTCAGATTTTAAAAATTAAAGTGAGATTTTTGACTTGTGTCCTCGTGTCTGTAGCCTCAGCGTATGCAGACCTGCAGCAGCACCGGTCTGAGGGGGTCCACAGGAAACCATCCCCGGTGTCCAGCTACGTCCCCCAGCCTGACTACCTGGAGGGAGACGAGGACGAAGACCTCATCAAACCCAAGAAACTGGTGAATCCTGTCAAAGCTTCAAAAAGTCACCAAGAGCTTCACCGAGAGCTGATGAGCAGCTGCAAACGGTACCACAGAGTGTGTGTGTGTGTGTGTGTTTGACTACTGCACATGTGAGGACCGTGGTGGGAAGTGGGGACTTTTTTGAAAAACAAGGACAATTTTTAAAAAGCCAGGACATTGTGGAATCTGAGGACATATGTTTAGGATATATTTTGGAAAGTAAAGACATTTCTGACATTTTGTAGAAGGAGAAGACAGAAACTGAGGACATTTTTTTAGAAAGCTTGTTTTTGAAAAGTTAGGACATGTTTTAGAAACTACAAACATTTATAAAGTGAGGACATTTAAAAAACGCCAGGACATTGTGGAATGTGGGGACATGTTTAGAAAGTGAGGATATGTTTTGGACACGTTCTCTGTCTCATACTGTCACTAATCATCTAAATCTCAACGTTCACAGCTGTAAATGTTCTCTGAGGGTCTGCTGCTGTCTCACTTTGTCTCACTGACTTTATATCGTTCACTGAAGGAAACATGAAACATCAGATCACATCTGGACTGGTTTGTAAGACCAGCAGTTGGTCCAGATTATCAAGGGTTAATGACTTTAATCTCTTGATGCAGCTTCTGATGAAAATATGTTTGCAGTCTGGACATCAGCTGACTGACACATGCTGTCATTTCATGATAGAGCGGGTCGTCCATTAATCCCAGGGCGGCTCCTCCTGTCCACGTCGAGGTGTCCTTGGGCAGGACACTGAACCCTAAGTTACTCCTGATGGAGGCCAGCACCTTGCATGGCAGCTCCGTCACCATTGGTGTGTAAATATGTGAATGAGACCAATCTGTAAAGTGTTAAGGTTAAAAGGTGCTTAACAAGTGAAGTCCATTTACCATTTGAGCTGCTGACCAGTCAGAGAGCAGTATTTTCTGGTCAAACATCAGGCTTCCTTGTCCTCTCTGCGTCTCTTCTGTCTCGACCATCGAGTTCAGATTGTGTGAAGTTATTGAAGAAACGAGCCGACGCTGCTAAGCAACAGCCTCCCACCTCACAGGCCTGCACCGCCGAGGACGCTGGGAAAGTTTTCACATCACAGTCGCTCATTCACACTCAGAGCTTCAACACTGTGGGCAAAGCAAGGTCGGCCTTTCTCTTCAGTTTTATCATTCAGGAGGAAAACTGAAGCTGGAGGAGGCCCAGACACACACACACACACTCACTAACATCATCAGCTGTTACATAAATCAAGTCAAACTTCAGATAAAGATGCTGCGTCTTCACAGAGCTCCAAACAAGTGAAGACATGCACTAACAAACACACAACACAGCTACACTACAGAGATCACAATGTTTTTATTACATGATGAACCCGAACAAATTTATCTTTCACATGGGATGTTTCTGAAAATCACGTGTTGACTGTTCAACATGTTGGTGAACACACACACACACACACACACACACACACACAGTTTTGTAGTAACAGTTAACAGACTGCCCTCTGCTGGAGGAAACACTGATTACAACACACAAACACACTTCACTCTTCATGATGTGTGTATATATATATCTATATATATACATATATATATATCTATATATATATATATAGATATATATATGTGTGTATATATACACACATATATACAGTATATATATCTGACAGGTGCCATTGTAACGAGATAATCAATGTTCCTCCATTATGTGTCCAGGGGCGGGGTGAGCGTGGAGACAAAGCCGGAGCTGCAGAGAGTTCTGGAGTCGAGGAAGAGAGATCAGCTGATCAGACAGAGGAAACAGGAGGACGAAGCTCGCAGGAAGATTTCTCCTCTGGAGGCCGAACTGCTGAAGAGACACAGGAAGCTGGAGGAGGTAACACACACACACACACACACACACACACACACACACACACACACACACA
>VMKM01004489.1:0-16126 GCA_008360985.2 Macquaria ambigua | reverse complement strand
CTCTCTCTCTGTGTCTCTCTCTCTGTGTGTCTCTCTCTCTCTCTCTCTCTGTGTGTCTCTCTCTCTCTCTCTCTCTGTGTGTGTCTCTCTCTCTCTCTCTCTCTGTGTGTCTCTCTCTCTCTCTCTCTCTGTGTGTGTCTCTCTCTCTCTCTGTCTCTCTCTCTCCCTCTCTCTCTCTCTGCACTCCGTTAGATGTTGGTGGGGGGGCGGGGGGATAGTGGTGATTAGCGAGGTATTAAAGAATGGGAGTGGTAATTGGTGTATTCTTTTATTTTCTGCCAATTAACTTGCCTGCTAAAGTGCTAAACAACAGGGGTAGGATGGAGTTAAAAGACCTGAGAACAGACTGGACTGACACCGAACTGGGAGGAAGCAGTTTGTTTCAGCTCTGGAGTGTTTTGAGTGTTGAGGTGAGAACTGACAGAGATGACGATCTGCGGAAAATGCAGCTATTTATTAAGCGTCATAAACTGGTATGGAGCACAGCTAACTCCATCATGCTTATTTAAAGATAAAGAAGATTTGTTTTGACTCCCCTCTGCTGCCAAAAATCTCTGAACTTGGAAGGATGACAGGCGACTAAACATCTATCCAGCAAAGCAGCTACAACTGAGTCATGTGACTTTTGTTTAGAAGCCTTGATTCCCTTGCACATGTTCGGTTTGAGCCTAGAGAAACCCAACTGTAGGTCTTATTGCACCTGCAATGGTAAGAGAGGGGAATTTAAAAAGGAGGGGGAATTAAAAATGAAGAAGAGGAGAACAACATCAAGTTAACTGGCTTCCTGGTTTGGCTGTTTCCCATCTAAATGGTTGATTCTAAACCACAGAGCCGGCGCTTGCGGTCAGCGCGGGTGCACCGGCACCATCTGGACCAGCGGTTCTCAACCATCTGCCTCTGAGCCCCGAGAACATACTGGCAGTGTCTGCAAATTAACTTCATGCTTTACCTGCCAAGATGCCACAAATGTCAAGAATAAGTGTTTTCCCTTAGAACAGATTTCAGTTCCTCAGTCATACATCTATCACACTTGTCTTTCATTTTCTGCTATTTTGATATCCTCACACCCGCTACGAGTTTTCCATTTGCAACATACGGTGAAATCGTCGAGACGCGTCGAGACAACTGAAACACAGATGCTACTGGCTTCTTTAGAGCAGTTTACATGAGTTACTGGTTTATAAGAAAAACCTGCATCTTTCACGCAAATCGTACATTCGAGAGAGTCATGTGACAGTGGTGTGAGGTGTAAATCAGGTATAGGCCCGAGGTTTCTAGCAACAGTAAGCGTTTATTTGAGCTTTGGACTGACAAAAACACAAAATAAGCCACAAAAGCCAGTATAACACTTTGAACGCGACGTGATAGTTGGTGATAGATGTGCTGGTTCTTGTGTCACCCAAGCGACTGTCATCTTGGGCTTTTCGTGCACAAGAGAGTGGTGCAGAGAGAACTGATTGTCGATTGTTTGGATGAAAACAGCTTCTAGATCAGAGGGATCATTATTGATAAATCTCTTAATTAGATTTTTGATGAATAAATTAACTTTTTACTTCGTAAAATGTCTAAAAAAATCACAGTTTCCCAGAGCCTGAGGTGACTTTTTAAAATTACTTTAATCCGACCAACAGTCCAAATCAAAAACATGTTCCTTTTACAATGATAGAAAACTCATTTTTGATTGATAAAAGACTTAAATGGACCATCACATCAGTTGCTGTCGTGTTTTATTTTGAAGGAAAAACTTAACTTAATTGAGTTAGTGCCACACCATCAATCTTCTAGTTGTTTACAACTAATTCTACTGATTCAGGAAGCTTAACAGCATCAGATAGACCCACAATATACTCACATATTCACACATGCGTACCAGGTCTAAGCTCACAGTGTTAGCTCTGTCTTATTAATGTGTTTTCATGTCCTTGCTGTGCCGAGCACTTTGTTATGAAAAAAGAGAGATTCTAAGCACTAAATAATTAAATGTGATTGACTTGACTAGACAGGCGGTGTGAAATGGGTCAATGTCTCAGTTCTGTTTACTACGCCCTCCTGTCCTGTAGGACTTCTTCACACTGACACGTGAACTGTGTCAATGTAGGGCCAAAAGATAATGAACCTCACTACACTACATGATCTTTCATTCTGCTTTCATTAAAGAAAAACTTTTATTTGTTTTTGCAGTACTTCGGACCTTTGATCCGACTCTGCTAACATTTAAAAATGTGCATCCTTCCCTCCTTCTCCATGAGAAAGACAAGAGTTTCTCCTTTCTATGGCCAATACATGTTCCTTTCCACGACTGTATAGCTCTTTCATTACGCTACAAGGTTGCAAAAGAAAAATAAGAGAAAATGAATGTCGTAGAGAGAGCAGACAATAAAACAAGAAATTAAATGAATTGCAGACAGTTTTGTGATGCTGGGCAACATTTTTTTCTTGCTCATCAACCTCTCTTCAAATTCTTTTCAGGCCAAAGAACAAATTATTCACAGCGGGAATGAAAAGAATCTAAAATATGCAGCTGGGGGGGAGAATGTAAAAGAAGGTTTTAAACTGTTACTGAGACAGAGACCTTGCCTTTTAAAGACCATCTCGCTTCACTGCACTGGGGGCGCCCAACAAGCACTCAAGACTTTTATCATTTCTAAAGGGCAGCAATTTGCAATTCACTGGAAACAGTAAGCTTTCAGATTGAAGACTGCGACACACGGCCGTCCGTCTGGCCTTGAATTTTTCTCTTTTTTTCTGTTTTGGCTGACATTGTCGCCCCTGCTAATGGACGCCAACAAACCTCCATTTGACAGCAAACACCATCCTTGACACAGGTTTAAGCTGGATCCACCTGCTCATTCACCTGCTGCCAAGAATTTACAACTCCCTTTTGGACACAACAGCACAAGGGAGCTCTTTACTAATTTTGTGGGGATGCAATCTCTTTTTTTCTTAACCCCACCAGCAGAAGCAGAGTCTCCACAGAAAGAGAACAGCCTTGCGGAAATGATTACAGTTTCCATCACATGTGCCATAAGAACAGGAGAAAGCAGGCAAGATCACCAACTAGCTCCCTGGCTACCCCCAAGAATTGGCATAGCAACCGGTGAATGAATCCACTTGTTCAAACTGAACATTAGAAAATAACTATGGCTTGTGTAATTTCCTTTAAGTGATGATAATTAGTATTGGGGAGATAATTGTTAATGTGGGGCAGCACAGTCTGGTGAACAGGCTAAGATCTTCTTCATTCTTTCAAGCACTCGGGAGAATTTCCTGAAGTCTCAGATAAAGGGTCAGTTCACCCAAATTGTAACAATAACAACGTATTTTCTCACACACCTCTTGTGGTATCTGGTTGTGCAGACAGTTTTGGTTTTATTTGACCAGGTTTTGAGATGTCTGCGTCAGCCCCAATACAATGGATGTCAGTGGAATCTTATTTTTTGAAAAAACAGCATTGAAAAACTTGAAATTTCAAGAGACAACTCTTCATAGTAACTGACCCCCAATCTGGGACCTGAGTCGGGCCAGACCCAAAGTATATTTAGTCTAATTCTGTCGGGTCCACTCCAGTTACTCCAGTTAAATGTCTTCTGTGGATCTGGAGGGAGCTCTTCAAAGTCTTGAGGGCTGGACCTATACTTGAGACTAAGGTCAGGATATCTCAGGCTCTGCTGCTGACGATTCTTCTGTTTAAACCCCCTAACTTTATGAAAATGTCATACTAAACTGCTGGAATGCCCGTTTATAATTGCAACAGCCTGAAGTCACCTATTACCTTGATCACAACCACCTCAATTTTACAAAGCATCCTTTACTTTAAGATTAGACTTTGTGGGTTGCCTTCAAATTATTTCCTGTTAGTTCTCATTCGTTCAGACTTGAGCTTTTGAAAAAGTGACAGCTCTATGCTGTGTCAATATGTCCAATACATGAATGCATCAGAGTGGACTATCAATCAGGGCTAATCATGTTGCACTTCATAATCATTGTGTGCAGGAAAAATGACATATTGCTCCTCTTTTTCAACTGCAGCTACTTGTTAATTGGCGGACCTGAATTATCCCCAGGTCTGTTCAGATTGGATCTGACTGTCCTCTGGTCCCTTTCGGATCAGGTCTCTTCTTTTTTGAAAATGAAAATTTATGCATGTCAGGTTTGGGATACGTTTTTCACGGGTTTGTTTCGGATGAGGTCCAAAATTTGGGATGTGTGAAGACCTCTACGGGATGTCAACATGGGACTATTTCTAGAAAGTAGTTCTTGTGAAAACTGTTCAATGCAAGATATGGAACACTGACTGCAAACATTGATTGAAACTAATTAGGAGGTTGCTGTTGAATCAGTGCTGTGAACACAACAAATGAAATGCCATTCACCTCCATTGTATTGGGGTAGCATCCGAAATCTACAGGAAGTGTTGGGTTTGCATTAACAAATCAACTTATTGTGATCAGTTTGTCGCCCTGGTAGTCGCCAGTCTTTAGTCCAGACCAACATATCTCAACAGCTACTGGGCAGATGTTTATGAAATCTGCTGTAGATATTCATGCTGCCCAGAGGATGATCCCTACTCATTTCAATGATACCTTGACCTTTCCTTTAGTGCCACCATCAAGCCAAACTTTTCACTTGTACACAAGACATGTCAAAATCTAAAAGGCAGACTGATGTGAAATTTACTGAGATGTTTAATGCTCTCCAGAGGATGAACCGTTTCCAATTTCTGACACTCCAACAGGCCAACATGTTTATTTGCCCAGAGGACGGCTTGTGACCTGACAGGCGGATTGCCATGACATTTGCTGAGCACACTTTTGTGAACCATTTGTATGTAATGCCCACCTGTATTGCACTTAAAAGTCTTTTTTAATTCATTTATTGTTTCCAGTCATCATTTTAGATGACAGAAATGTGGAAACACATCTGGATTTACTTCCTGGATGATTCAAATTCACCCGGAAAAAAAATGTCTTTAACATAAAGCATCATAAAGTTTGAACATTGTGAGATACCGAGTACTTCCACGGTTTTCTACTGGTGGCTACCAAGCAGCTCTACTTGCTTCGCCTTGTTCAAGAACACCTGAACAACAAGTTTCTGGTGGAGGGAAGAAGAGTTTGAATCTTTTGACTCTCCACACTCACACATTCTTTTCCCCAGAGATTCAAATCGGCGATGTTCTGGTCACAAGTCTGCTTCTCTAAAAATGAGGCTTGAAATCATCATTTTGCACGTTGATGTCTCTCGCATGTTTGAGCTGAGCTGAACAAACAGTCAGGAATGTCACAAAGACAGAGTTAAGACGTGTTAAATGTTTACCAGAATCAGAATTTTGGGTCATATCCCAATAATTAATCAATGTTTTGGAACTTGAACATTTATTTTCATCCCCTTAATAAAGTCCAGTTGGAATGACGTCATGCTTAGCGAACAGCTGAGCTACTGGACAGCAGAAAATATGTGCAGGCAGGAGCGCGACCACCTAACGCACTGATGGGGCAACACCCTCCACCCCCACAGCAGCGGAGGGGTGGGGTGTTTTTTTTTTTTTTTTTTTAAGCTTTTCATGCCAGTGATTAAACCCAGAGGCGAGGTTCGAGGTTCTCCACTAAGCGCAGAATAAATGTGTGTTTTTGTATTTATTTTTTTTACGGCAGAGTGGAGCCGAGCGGACAGATGTGAGGCGTCCGCCGTCCGGAGCAGCTGTGATCTTGTTTAATCTCCACTGGATGCATCTTATTCCGGCTGTTCGGACACTTTCAAAAAATTTCTATAATGGCATTTGTGCTTTATTATACTTTTTTTTAAATTATACAGTGAGCAGAAACAAAGGCTCCAGGTAGAACTGAACCACCTTTTTGGTCTCGTGTCTCCTGAACACACAACGTGACTTTAGGCTGTTTTTGCTGTTAAGATCTAACACAAAACTCCTGCAATGGAGAGACACGACCATAATCACTGCATTTTAAGTTCGATATGTCTCACAATTTTGAATTTTGTAGTCAGAAATATGTGAGAGCATAATAAAAACCTGCTGAAAATGTCTCTAAATACCACAGTATTCCCTTCACAGCACTATACACAGTTCATTATAAAATGATGAATTGTCTAGCTCATTATTTAGGTTTTGTAATTTACTTCTGACTCTCTACAGAACAAAGAGCTTATGTTGCCTTTATGCTCTCTTCTTCAGATGTCTTGCTCACTTTGTTTTTTGTATCTCTTTAAGGTACGTATGAACTCATGAAGGCATTAATGTGGGCTGTAAATGTTGTGGTTAATCCACAAAAGCTGCCTCACAGCAATATTAACATTGTGTCAGTTTAACAGCTTAGGCTTTGTCTGCATTTATAAATTCATCTAACTCTACATTTCTTTGCCAGTTTTACCAGCTGTTTAAGAGAAGAGCTGCGAGTGATTGTTGCAAACCTTCAGCACAGGTAAATCCAGGTACACCACACCAGGCGGTTTCCAACGTAAATGTAGCCACCCACCACCACCACCACCTTCCACAAGAGGTGTTCACCTATGGCTACAATTTGACATAGTGGCCAAACCGTGTAACTACAACTTCAACAACAAGACTTTCCCCCATAGACTTACATTGTGAAAGAGACATTGAGGTACAACAACTAGCCAGTACGAACACTTAAATAGCCCGTATTTAAATCATTATGTCCTAAAAGTTGCTAATAGCCGAATCCAGAGTTATAGAGTCACTGACGTCCATGTGAGAGAGCCCGAGGCCGAGCGATTAGGAGGCGGGGCTAAAGGAAACGCTAGTGCACTTGCACTATGCAGAAGCTATGCAGAAGATCTGGGTAATTTTATACCTGGGAAGTCGAACTTTTTTTGGCTTCATGCAGCACTGAGCAGCTTCTGTTTCCAGTTGTCTTTATCCATCCACGGTCTACACAAAGATGGATGAGTTTGATTCTTGTTTTCATGTCAGGTAGGGGTTCTGTCTACGCTCACGTTTTCAGATTATTTTCTAAAGGTTTTCTGTCCACAATGAAACTTAAAAACAATCAAATAAAATAGAAAAAGTCGCAGCGGGTTAAACCTCAGCTTTTCAGTGTAACCGAACACAATTCACTTGTTCTCATTCACAAAGTTTTCTGTTTCTGTTGAACATTTCTTCAGTCATTTGGCAGACGCTTTGGTCCAAAGTGACTTACAATCAGTGCATTCAGACTGAACAGGATCACGTGGCAGACGTCATCAGGAGTTGTAAGTGTCTGTTATTGCGGCTCAGATTGTAAATGCTGCCTGTTAGCCAACGGCAACAAAAGGCTGATGATCAGTCGCCCAACAGCAGAAAAACACAAGAGCAGAGAGAAGGAGGCAACAGCTTCTTCACACTTCTGCTACCAGAGGTGGAAAGGAACTAAGTACATTCACTCAAGTACTGTACTTGAGTACAGTTTTGAGGTACTTGTACTTTACTTGAGTATTTCCATTTATGCTTCTGAAGCAGATATTGTACGTTTTACTCCTCTACATTTATTTGACGACTTTAGTTACTTTGCAGATTAAGATTAGTCCTACAAAATATGACAAATACATCTTGATGTATTTTTACAGATAAAGATTTAAAGACTTTATTGATCCCCGGGGGGGAATTCACACAAGCCACCCAGAAGTACGTAAAGTAGTTAAAATTAGCTCCACGACCGTATACCAGTGATGCTTCCAATAATATCACATACATTATTCTGCATAATGAGTACATTTTGATGCTAAACACTTTTACTTAAGTAAAAACTGGAATGCAGGACTTTTACTTATAACAGTATTTGTACACTGTGGTATTACTACTTTTATGTAAGAGTACTTCTTCCACCTTTGTCTGCTACACAATCTGAGCAGGTTTATGCTATATTTTCCGGAGACTTTATTTTTACTTGTCCACACTAAAACGCCTTTTCAGATTGGTCCAAGCTGGAGACCATTTTCACAAATCAATCAATCATTTTCAGGAGTGGAAACAGTTTTATGTGGACATGGTGCCAAAACAGAGAGGAAAAGTTGCGAGAGAAACTCACAAACATAAGAGCTGTGGCACCAAACGACCAAACAAAAATCTGCCCTGCA
The DNA here is from genome assembly GCA_008360985.2 of Macquaria ambigua. Classification (NCBI taxonomy): domain Eukaryota; kingdom Metazoa; phylum Chordata; class Actinopteri; order Centrarchiformes; family Percichthyidae; genus Macquaria; species Macquaria ambigua. Next base: position 8,035 of record VMKM01004489.1, on the reverse strand, counting down.
GTTTGTTTTGGCGACACAGCGGGGCGTCGACATCGCTCACAACTAAACTGAGCGCTGAACCTTAATGTGTGAACCCCCCCCTGTCTGAGCCTCACAGTTCAGTACAAACACCATCACGCCTGCCAGACAAGAAACCACAGCGCTGCATCTCCTATTGTACAGTGTTATTGTGTGGCTGCCATTAGCCCACTGGGCCACCAGGACGTCCTCCTGTTTCTGTTTTCTACACTTAGATCTCTCTCTCTCCCCTCTCATGATTATTGCCTGTAAAGCTGAGGGACAAGCTGCTGACATTCTTTCATTACTCATTTTTGGTTGATAGCGGACTAAACCTCTTTAGCCACCCCCCCCCCACCCCCACCCCCACCCCCCCACCCCACACCCCCTCCTCTTGACCCGCCGGGGCACGTGGGTAAATTCCTTATGAGATTTAAATGTCGGATGAGACAAAAGAAAGCAAGAGGGCTCCGTGCACAAACATATACTCACTCACAGAGGACTTATGTGATCGTTGTACAGCTATATTTACTGATGTGTGTGAGTGTTAAAGAGAGCACAGCATACTGAGGGAGGATGGACTGAAGGCTTCAGCTGGAGACACATAATACACACTGTTTATACCCTCCTCCCTCTCAGTAATACCCTTTTTATTCCCTCTTTATTTCCTGTAATTCATTCTTTTATTAGATTCATTAGATTAGGTCTTTAATTCGCTTATTTTGTCCGACTGGCAGTCCAGAACCCAAAGATATTCAGTTTACACTCATAGAAAAAACAGCAAAAACTCTCATTTAAAACCAGTCAATTTATTTGGCATTTTTAGTTAAACAAAATGACTTTAATTTCCGTCAGTGAATCAATTAATCAACTAGTTTACAATGATACTTCTTTACAAGACTTCTAAAAGCAGACGCTCACATTTCAGAAGTTGGAACCAGTGAATGTTTTCCATTTTCTCTAGAAAAACGTGACTTAAATGATTCATCGATTAATCGATTCAGCTTTGAAAAAAAGGAAAAAAATTGCATCACGTCCAGTTTTGTTATGAAAGTGCTGCCAAGTTTATTTTTTTTAAGGTTAGTTCAGGTGTTTTGGTTTGGAGGTTAGGGTCAGTATATTTGAGTTAAGATTTGTGGTCATGGTTTTCTTTCCATGTTTATCAGACGAAAAACAAGATTTCTAAAAGAAACGATTTCATGTTTCCTGTGAGATCAGACTGACGTACCTTTTGAGTTGATGGCTGTTTGTTCATTTCAAGGCGAAAAATCTGTTACCGTTGAATAATTAATTTATTTTTAATGTCTGTAAATGTTTTTTATTCTGTATTCTGTAAACAATGGATTTGAATTACAGGGAAAGTTATCTTGTGCTTTACCTCAACAGATAAAGATTGATTAGCGAGTCATAGTTTGAAGCTTTACTCAGATTATTGTGTAGCCAACCAAACTGCAGGGCTGCAACTAACAATTATTTTTGCAATTAATCATTCATCATGGGCAATAAAACATCAGAAAATTGTGAAAAATGCCCTTTGAGAGTCCTTAAAACCAAGCTGACATGTTCACCAACTTGTTTTGTTCGTCCAACAGTCTGAAACCCAAAAGATATTCAGTTTACACTGAGAAAAAAAACAGCAAAAACTCTCATTTAAAAAGCTAGGTCCAGTCAATTTTTGGGGCATTTTTAGTTAAACAAAATGACTTTAATTTATCATTTAAAACTATTAATTTTCTGTCAGTCAACGAATCAATTAATCAACTAATTGCTTCAGCTCTAAAAAAAATTACAAAACATTCTTTGTAGGGAATTTAACACAGCTCAAAATAACAGCGTTCTTCAGAATATTAGACAAAAGATATTTAAAAACACTGACTACATGTTTCACTTGGTTATTCATTCAATATCTGCACATGACAACTAAATCATAGTGGTATGAAGAGGATCAATTCATATGTTATTTAAGGAGAGATCAACAGTTTTAATCATAAAAACACTGAAACTGTGAGATATTGTGTTGAAAGCACGGTTTCCAATGCTACTTAAACGTCTCATTAGTTTCTGTATTGGAGCTGAGTGTTTCCACAGAAGAGTTGCACATGAATGTATGTCACAATATGAGTTTCCACCTTCAATAATCGTATAATATTGGTAATTTAGCGGCACACGTCTGCTCTGAATGACAGCCTTCACGCAGCCGTTTTGGGGCTTGGCATGCATGACTCACTTTGACGAACTAAAAGAGTTAAGACACATTTACATTACGTCAGATTTGGAGAAGGAAGAGGGCGTCCTCTTGCTATAATGAGACACAAAGGATCTGATGGAGCAGCGATCCTCCACGAGCCAATAGAGAAACTGCCCTGCTGTGAAGCTCCATCCGTCTCCTCCCCCTCTCTCCATAAACACATGGTGCAGGCTTTTACTGAGGCCTCATGCTGACTGACTGATTGACTAACTCTATATTTATGCATGCACGTGTGTGTGTGTGTGTGTGTGTGTGTGTGTGTGTGTGTGTTGTGCAGGATACATGCACTAAACGAGAGCCAGTTCAACAAACGATTGACGAACAGGGATAAGAGCGAAGCCCACCGAAGCCATCATGGTGTTAAATCCAAAAAACCTGCCCAACATAGAGATTAATGCAAACGCTCGTCTGAGACTGTCCTCCCCAAAAATACATCCAAATAGGCCGTCATATTTACGTTTATATTTATATGACCTATAAAGAGCGACACAGTCCATGTAGGGAGGAGGTCCGGGAGGATGGATGGCTCAAACAGCGCAGGACTTTCACCCAGGAGACCGCTGTCCGTGTCCCGTGTGAAACCAAAAGTCAACCTTGAATTATTTTAACTTACGTAGCCTTCGTAAATTAAGCTACTTAGGTAACTTGGTTAGGGTTAGAAAAAGATCATGGGTTGGGTTAAAATAAGAAAACCAAACTAACCAAACTGCGACCGTTTCACAACGTTAACCACGTGTTGTTGTTGTTACCATGACGACGAAGATCCGGTACGCCTATATATGTAGTTTTGGGAGTCATTTAGGTTGGAGGACTTGTTGGTCGTCCAGGTCCGGCTGAGTCAGTGTTACGTGAACGCCACACTTACACCTAAAACTCACAAAATGACCATATGTGCAGACATTTGTAGCTAAATTCCAACTGTCATCGACTCCCATTTGAAATAAAATAAAATATACCAGCAGTAATGGACAAGAAGAAGAAGACGAAGCTTTCTTCTTATTTGTTTTTAACCAGGTGAAAGTCTCTTTTGGCCAGGTTAAAAAAGAAAACGAGCATAGAGAATATCAACTACTGTCACTATCAATGCATCCACCCTGGGAAAAAAAAGAAAAACAGGATGTTTCATAAAATGTTTTGAGCTGCAGTTTGCAGCGTATTTCAGCCACAAATGTCTGCACATAATGAGATTCAGAATTATTTTATTACAACTTAAAAGTAACTTAAAATCTTCTACAAAAAAAGGTAGCTGAGCAAAACGTCGACCACAGAACAAGTCGAGTTTTAAAAGAACAGTTTGCAAGTAAAGCTGGCACTGAATTCTTTGATTTTGTGATCTTGCGTATTTATACAGAGATCAGATAGCTGTCGAACGTAATTATAATTAGGCCAATTTTATATTTCATTTAGTCATTTTTGTTCTTGTACAGCTGCTTGTGCTTTAACAACATTTAACATTTAAGAACGTCTTTTGTTAAAAGGTAAAAAAGGTTTTGTAGAAAAATATGTTTGTATTGCTCAAAGGAAGGTATCAAAAAAAAGTATTGTTTTAGTCAGTTTGGAAACTCAGGTATCAGAATCGACGTACGTTCCTGAAACATTTTAAATGGTATTTAGTCCTATTAAGGAATTAGGAAACCTGTGAGATTGTTAGTTTCAATATAACAAATGGTTTCATTGAGCAGGAGGTTGTATAGTTTTGTTAACCCACAGAAAACAATACAATTCAATCTGAAGCAAAAATATTAAAATAACCGTAAATGGAGTTTTTGCAGTGAGAGCAGACAGGTAGATTTTGTAATGATTGTGATGGCTCTTCCTAAATAAAAGAAGGAAAGACTGGAACTGGTCCAGATCTCAGTGAGTGTGTGAGTGAGTGTTTGCCTGCTCTAATGGCTTTTGGCACAATAAGGTTTCACTGGATAATTTCATTTGAAATCAACTCAACAGATCCGACTCCCCGACTGCAGTTCGATATGATTACACGTGAAACAGTTACAGACCTCAGACTGCCTTCACTCAACAAACAACCTTAAATCCTATTTACTGTATTTATTATGTACTCAGCATTACTTCATTTGGTCCCATATTAATCTGCCTTTTCCTTTCATGCCCTGCAAGCTTGGAAGGAACTGCAAGACATATTTAACTTGGAATCTTTACTCTCTCGACATGTTTAAAAATCTGTTTTTACAGAACAATGAATGCTTTTAACAAGTGCCATCATTTACTGTGATTTAGCTCCTGATCCCTGTGTGTTTTGTGTCTGTTTTTTGTGTTTTGGTTTTTGTGACGTTATCTGTCCCCGTTTGTTCTTTTATTTATTTATTTATTTTTTGCTGCCTATCTTGACCAGGACTCCCTAACAGAAGATATATTATCAATGGGACATATCTAATTAAATAAAGGATACATCATTTTTCATGGTAGCTGCTACTATTTCTGGTCAACAAGTCAACAACATTGATTAAACCTGGAATAAAAACAAAAAATGCCACAAAAAAAAAAACCAGGTAACCAAAAAATATTTGAACTGTTAGTCCATTAAAATAAAAACAATTAGGGGAACTTTTAATGTGTATTATTTAAAACTATACTAAGTGCGGGAGATAAGAAGCCCTTTAACCTAAATCCTTTCATCACACAGCTCATATCATTTATTATATCTTTCTGACAGGTCAGGGGTCAAAGGTTAAATAGACCTTTATGTAATTTTGTGATTTTTTTTTTTTACAGGGGACCAAAAGGACAAAACCTCTGATGTTTACATCACCTTTATGAAAGGCGTCATGCTTTGTAGAGACCAAGATCTGGAAAGATTTAACTATATTTAACATTTTAAATCGACAGTAAAAAAGTGAACTGTATCAAAATTTTGGATCTTTTCGTTTTTAACAAGCTAATAACGATTACAAAAACAAATGTCTCTAATCATCATCAAGAGCTCAGTAGGAACTAAATATAAAACTTAATTTCACCCCAGACGTCATTGGTTGGTGTTTGTTGCTCCAACATCATGTGGGCGTTGGAGGTTCTGGTTCACTAATATATTATTCTTGAACTTTATAAAAGCCAAACACACACTTGTACACGTTTACATAAAGAGGAAATAAAATGTTTCCAGCAGTTTGACTCTGCAGGAAAGCTGCAGCCCCGAGAGGTGAAACCACGACACTTTCTTTTACGGAGAAGAGAAAAAGATTCTAATGGCTTGAGTTTCACTTTTATCTGAGACTTTTATCAAAAGCAGTTTCTGCATCACTGACGTTATTAGCAGCCAGCGGGGAGGAGCAGAGCCAGAGTGAGCAGGAAATATTACCAACAAGAAGCAAGTGGCAGGAATTAAAGGGTCAGTTCCCCTTTACCTCTAATTGTATCTGGCCACTCTGATAGCTTTTGGTTTTATCTGCTCGGGATTTGACGTATACATCTGAGAGATTTACGCCACCAGCCTAATACAGTGCAGGCGAATGGAATTTAGTTTGTGGTCCTCAAAGCAATAATAAAAAAAAAAATCACCAGCAACATCTCTTTCTAGAAAAAAGTGTCCTGCTTTCTACCAAAAATAAATAGTCCCTAGAAAAAAGGTTCTGTAAATTATCCAGCATTGTTTCTAGAAATACACATTCAGGGTGGGGTTTTTAAAATGTTGAATATCTAAAAAAACTGGGCAAATAAAGTCTAAATTATCTGCATAACTAAATACCACTGGGAATAATGAGAAAACATGGGGTTTTATTTGTGATTTTGGGTGGATTAGTACCTTTAATGTATCTTTTAAATCACAGAAGTTACTCTCAAACTTACGAAACATGACAAAAAAAACGGACCCACTGGCTGCTCAGTCATTACAAAAAAAAGAAAGCCAAAAAAAGTAGTTCAAACCAACAGATGTTCATTTTAAAATGTGGTGGAGATCCTAAAGTTTCCAAAGATACCAGATATATCAAGCTAAACCCAGGGGAAATGTGTATAAAATGATGCACAAAACATGCAGAAATATGTTCATGTGATGGAAAGCTGCAGCCTTAATAAGGATGGAGTCTTGGTATCACTTAGTGTAAACATCATATAGCTTCAAAGAAGAGCTGAAACAAGCTGCTATATAATATGTGACTGTCAGACAACCTTAAAGCTGCTTTAGGGGAACAACTTTATATAACACAGATGCATTCAGGTGTCCAACAATACCAACGTTCAAGTATCACCTACAAACTTCAACCTTGAGCTAGAAAATCAAAAGCAACTGCAGTGATGGAGCTTTACAGCAGAGCGCGGCTGTTTGCTCATGTAAATACATTTGCCTGTACACACACACACACACACACACACACACACACACACACACACATGCACAAATACAGACGCAGGGATCATTAAACATCTTTTACCCTGAACAGCAGCCAGATGTGAGGATTGGTTGAAATCTGGGTGAGTTAACGAGGTCAGGAGGCCCAGAGCTGATGGAACAAAGACATATTTTTGGACTTATGTGTGTGTGTGTGTGTGTGTGTGTGTGTGTGTGTGTTTGCAGTCTAAATGTGTGTGTGAGCTTCTTGTTATCATATGATTTTCACATGAAGTCGTGCTGGTTACAGTTTGACGGACAAAGGAAGCGATTCACAGACAGACAGCAGGGGGACATGAGGATTATATGGATTTATCACAGAAATTCCCCTTAAAAAACACACACACAAAAGATGATTGTCTGCTGTTATAATTGGGAACTGGCTGATATGTTTTGTGACCCGTCTCTCTGCAAACCATAGATCTCATTACTAGCTTTGTTTTCATGCTGATTTCTTAAGATAATGATTTTTGTCCCGCAGCGCCGGAAGCCTGTCTGCCTCTCAACTGTCAAATAAAGGCAAAAATGCCCAAAAACAGATAGAAAAGATGTTTTTTGTTCCATCTTAAATTAAGTATTTGCAAAGGCGTCACTTTGTGTTGAAAAGTGGTGTGCACACTTTTTTAAACGGTCTTCAACACATGTGATGTAATGGGGAGGGTCGATGTGAGGCGGGTTGGGAAAAAAAACTTGCATAACAGCATCCAAAGGGCCTAGAGCCTCGGCTACTACAGCCGACAGTACGAAAACACTCCACAAGTAACAGTCATCACTGGACAATGTGCATTTGTTTCTTCTATATTTACATTGTATGTTGTCTTGTTGTGCGTTCTCATTTGTTAGTAAACATTTCTTGGTGCAAGCTACTTTTTCAGAACATTTTTTAACAAATTATGCTTTTAAAAAGTGGTGGGGACATGTCCCCTGCAGCGTCCCCAGTGTACATGACACCTATGGGTTATTTCTTGAGTTCAGATGACTTCAATTAACTTTTGATATTCAACTGTCTTTACTCGCATTTTACTGCAGCCAAATGAAAAAGCAGGGGTTTAACCTCCTGTGGGCAGGGAGGGTTTAACCTCATCATGCCACAACATAAAATGTGGCTCTTACTGTGGTCTTGCAAGACTCAGTTGGCATTTATTTGGGGTGGAATTAAAATGCTGTAACACGATTAGGAGCAGGGTCATAGCCAGGATTGTAGAAGTACTGAGGTTATGGGCCTTTATGTGGCTTTTTTATATGAGAAGCATCTTTTGGTTTGGTTACAAAATGCAGCAAAACACACGTCCTGTAGATGTTTACAAGCTGACATAAAATAAAAATATAAAAACAGACCTGCAAGAAAAAATAATTTCCTCAAATACGAGAGAGAAAGCAAGAGAGAGAGAGAGAGAGAGAGAAAGCAAGAGAGAGAGAGAGAAAGCAAGAGAGAGAGAGAGAGA
>VMKM01004488.1:0-16165 GCA_008360985.2 Macquaria ambigua | reverse complement strand
ATCTTTAAAAAAGGCTTAAAATATAATTTATATATACATATATAAACATATATATATATATATATACACAGTATATATAGATAGATAGATAGATAGATAGATAGATAGATAGATAGATAGATAGATAGATAGATAGATAGATGGACTTTATTAATCCCCAAGGGGAAATTTCAGTGTTGCAGTAGTAAAAAGGAAGGAAAATACAATTAACAATAAATAGAGATTTAGATATATATATATCTGTATAAAGCAAACCAGTATGTTGCCACTCAGAGGATAAGTCTCCTCTCCCGGCTCAGAGGGGAGTCATTATAAACAGATATCGCGGTGGGCATGAATGATTTCCTGTAGCGGTCCTTATTACAGCGGAGTTGCAGGAACCTCCCACTGAAAGTGCTTTGCTGTCTGACCAGTAGGTTGTGCAGGGGATGTGAATCATTGTCCATTATGCTGAGCAGTTTGTGCAGTTTGTGCAACATCCTCCTCTCCACCACCACCTCCAGGGGCTCCAGAGCAGTCCCGATATATATATAATAATATATATATATATATTTATATATAATAACCCTTAACATATATATATATATATATATCTATATATATATCTTTGATATATATATATATGTATTATATATACGTATATATATACGTTACTATTATGTAAATGGATATTGTAAGAGCCAAAAGCACTGAAAATATTTTTGAAATAGTTGCCTGGTTCAGGGATTTTGCCTAGAAAGAATACAGAATGAAGGTTCATTTGTTTTATTGACAGTTTATTGGTTATTGTCACCTTGCTTACTATTGATTGACTTCAGCTGTGTAGAACTTGTAACCTAGAAAATGAAAGTGATTTAGTCAGACAGTGTGCGTAGTTTGGGAGCATACAGCTTTTGACCGTCATCCTTGGTTTATTCTGGAAACAAAAAGGTATCCAGAGTTAATGACAAACTGTGACAGGACAAAGAATGTTGTAATTGCTCAGTTTAATCTGCTGGATGATTGATGAAAAGAATAAAAATAAAACTACATCACCATTGTTCCTGGAGTCCTGTGAGCAGTCTGTAGCATAGCTTACCTGTGGATAAAGAGGTTAGCTCAGAGTCAGAAACCTCTCTACTGCCCACATTGAGAAGAAGTGCTCTAACTAAAACGAAAGTAAGAACTGAAGTTTTGTCACTACAGATAGAAAAGGGACCTGCATTCCTGAGGTAAGATGAGAGCACAACACGTGCCTTCACCTCAGGAACAACGCTGGGTTTATCAGCATGAAGTTGCTACTAATTATTTGGCTTCCAATCCTTGATAGAGTTTAGGCAGTTTTATAAAATAGTCACCTTTGGACAGTTCTACACAACTGCTAGTCTGGTATCATATTACATGAAAACATTATACTGTGACAAAGTAAGACTGATCGTGAAGGCCAGAACACCTTTACCTCTGTGATACATTGAGATAAAACCCTGCAGTGTCATGGCTTTGTTCAGTCAGTAACTAAAAACTGCTCTTCTTCACTCAGGCCATTCTTGACAAAGCCACGAGTCACACTCAAAGTCTGCTGCAAAAGAGTGAGGAGAGGGCCAAGGCTCTGGAGAAGGTAAGTAGAGGCTGCTCAAATAAGGGCTTGGTCTGTTTGCTTTAACATTCTACAGCAGGTTTCTACTCAACAGTCAGGAACGAACTGCTCTTTTCCTGTACAGTTCCATTCGGATTGATTTCAGCTGGTGAGAGGGAGTCCACAAAGTTGAGAGACACCAAAAGAAAAGTGTTAATAGAATTATGATTTTAGATGAGAATGTGTGAATTAGGGAGAAATTATTCAGATCTCTCAGTATAATTATTTCAATGTAACTTTCACTGTAACGAGTTGATAAAATGGGCTATACAATGAAATACACTATAAATAGACCAGTTCAAATTAAGTTAGGGATACTCTGAGCAGAAGAGAAATGTATCTAAAAGAATATGATCTGAAGAATGAATGGTCATTTAACATTTAGATAGGAATTTCAACACTAGAAATGTATGAAATGTACTTGCATCATATGTATACAGTGGACACACCTGGATTGAAACAATCAATTCACTTGAATTAAATGTGACTCAGTTTGATAAATTATGGGTCATTGATTTAAGTAAGATTACTAAACTATTGACCTCTGAAAGAAAGTGGTTGGTTAATCAAGATAACTTCATTAAATATAAAAATGAGTTTTCTGTATGTGAAGAGCCATGTTAGCTGCATGAGAAACAGAATAGCTTGTGCTGGATAACACAATGTTAGTCGGGATTAATTAAGACCAACAACTTATATATAAAACTATATATAAAACTGGCTTGGTGTTATGTGATAATTGAATTATAAAGCAGTTATAAAACTAATACAATCATGATCTGTTACTTCCATCTCTTGCAGGAGGTGAACAGCTTGCAGTGGGAATTCAGCTTCAGCCAAGTCCAGATGAAGAAGTCTCAGCAGTCCTTGGAGCAGAAATACAACAGGTCAGATTTACTCCACATACACTCATGTCTGTGGTATTTTCATAGGTATGTATTGTAACTGTATTGTTGTTGTTGTTGTTGAAATCAGAATTTTGAGTGAGAACAAGACTCTGACTGACAACCTGGAGGAAAGAGAGAGTGAGATCCAGCAGCTCCGAGCAGAAAATTCTGGTAAAGGCTGAATAATCTAGAATCCTTTTTGAGGAGACCTAGACATGTCTGCACATAGTATCTCCATCTGTGAAGTGAAGTGGATCTGTCTGAAGGCAGTGTGTGGAGTTGACTCACCAAACCTCATGTTGCTCCTAACCCTCAGTGTGTGACTCCAAGTCACCAACTGTCAGAATTGGCATCTTGACTAAATAATCCTAACCCAAGGTCCACTTACTGTGCTTTCAACCGCATCTCATCTTTATCAAAAAATGGAAAAATGGAAATTATGTGTGTGTGTGTGTGTGTTTGCAGCTCTGAGTCGGCAGTGCTTGGAGCTTCTCTCCATGTTGAATGTGAAGGAGCAGAGAGCTTACCAAGGAACCAAGCCTCAACACAGCCCAGAGAGGGAGGCAAGTATTCTGGAGGTGAGAGAGCACCAGAAAGAGGATATTTATAGTCGGGTCAAGAATGAAAACAAAGGCTTTACATCCAATTCAGTTACCTCACACACTGTGTAATGTCCAAACCACTAATCACATCTTCCTTTCAAAGTAACTGTCACCAGCACTTTTAGTTAGGTACATTTACAGACCCAGAGTGACGTGCCAGGGGGGGCACGGCCACACAAAAATAATAACTGAAAGAATAAAGCCCTTAAAACTAGATTTTAACCCCTCTACAAGACAGGGCCTCAAGATCAGGTAATAATACAATGTGAAGTGGATGTAACCATTCATTATTTATATTCTTATGTGTAAAGCTAAGCAGGATATCTCGAAAATGTCTCAGTTAACTGCAATCTTTTGTTAGGAAGATAGGCCATGGGCTTAGGAAGAACAGATTTTATTTAGATCTTTTCTTATGAAGTTTTTGTAACACAATTTGTTCGTCATAGTTCCTCTCACAAATGTCATCCAGATCTGATATGCCATACGCTGGTTTTCTGAACCAGACTTCTTATGCTGATTGTCATTCATCTGAAACTACGCTGAAGTAGCAGAACATCACTGTAGTTGTCATATTTAGGAATGAGATGCACATTTTCTGCTGTTTCATATATCTCAGACTGAAATCTGGCATGAGGCTACATACCTTGTGTGTCTTACTTATACTAGTATAATTTATAAATAACTTGTACTTGTGGGAGATGATTTAGTAATATTCTCCATCTACTGTGTTCTCCAGCTGGCAGTGTTGGGGGCCTGCCGGTGTCTTGGTGTTGCTGAAGCTTGTCCATGCAGTCGGACTGCTGCTGCCAGCAGGAAGCAGCTCGTCAGGCTACAACAGGAGGTAAACTACATCTAACCACCATCTTTTTCTTCTTTTTGCTCATAATCCACTATTGCTGTTCATAAGATGTAACATCAGTCCTAAATCTTTTTTGTCTGTTGAGTGTTTGAGTTTAAGAGACCCCTGGTTTAAGTGTCCTATCCTTTATACCTTTATGAAAATGAAAAATCTTCCTCTACTGACTGCTCTCATTAATAATCTTATTTTGTCTTTTGGCAATTCTCTCATAAGTGTGCAAAATTGCAGACTGAAATAAAAAAAAAAATATATATATATTCTAAATTTTAAAATTAAATATATATATCATTTTTCTTTTTTGAATTTTTGAATTTCAATCTTGTTACGCGCTCCCCCCTTCTTGTGTTCATCTCCCTTTTTTGTTATTTAAATTAGTAGGCTTTGGCATGGCTGTGTAAATGTGTGTTAAGACACCATAAAGTAAGTGTGTGCGTGTGTGTGTGTGTGTGTGTGTGTGTGTGTGTTTTCCAGCTGGATGCTCAGCGTTCGAGGAGAGAGGAGGCGCTGATGGTTGCAGATGCTTTTCGCATTGCCTTTGAACAGCAGCTGAGGAAACGAAGTGAGCACTTCCTGCTGCTGGCTGAGGCCAACATCCTGAAATCACATCACTGCAAGGCTGAAGGCAAGTCTGCTGTATGACACACACTTGTCAGGTTGTTCAAATTAAATGAAATTGTATTAATTCATTCTGGGGTACAGAAAAACATTTTCTCTAGCCCCCAATGTGAATGCATCACAGAAATATGACACTAACATATACACACAGGCCGAGGGATTCCAGGGAACTTTTTTCTTGGGTAGGGGTGTTTCTCAAACAGACTGTTTTCCCTGTCAAAGCTAGAGATTATTTTGTTATTTTGTTTAACACGGTCACTGATTTCCCCATGAAGCTATAAATAATGCTTGATTCGAGTGGTTCATAATTCCCACTTATTGGACCCATTAGAAAAAAAGTGTCTGTCTTCCTTCCAGGTGCTAACAGGAGTCCTCTAATCAGTGTAAGTCAGAGGTTGAGAGGATTTCTGCCTTCCAGCTTGGACGTAAAGATGCCTGATGAACTCTTAGAGACTCTCTACCGACTACTGGACCTGGTTAGTATCTCCTTTAACATCTATAGGCCTGTTATCTAGAGATCACAACATAGATACTGTATGACCTACTAGGGAGGTTGACCCTCTGCAATGTAATTCTTTTCATTGTGCCGTCCCCATGAACTAGAAAATCCCTGTTCCCAGTTGATGTTAAGGCCTCAGTCTGCTTCAAACGAACCACATGCTGTCTGGCTAAAGTCAGCAGTGTTTCCCCCTGTTCTCAGCGTTCACCCTTGAAGCTTACTTTCACACTGCACACCTGGCCAACCACTGCATCTGTTTCGGCTGTTAGACAATCAACAAGCACTGTGTGAAACACATGCTTGTGGTTGTCAGCTTCGCTATCTGAAGAGATAATGTTTATATGTGACCAGTTATTGATTAAATTGTGACAGAAGGGCATACATAAAAAACATGTACACAGAGGCGCACACACACACACACACACACACACAAACGCGGTGGGTAATACACGTGTGAGTGCTAATACAATTCCTCCTACAAAAAGCAAGGAGAATGATTCTGAGCACAGGAAGGAGAGAAACAAAAGAGCACAAAAAAGAGTAAAGCTGTCTAAAAAAGAAAATCTGTACAAACAAAACAAACCAACAAACAAATGTCTAAAATGCAGGAATTTCTAACCCTGTCCTAACCTCTCAAAAAAAAAGAAAAAAAGGGGAGGCGGGGGTGTCCCCAGAATTGGATAAAAAAACTTTGATTTCTCCCTCCATAAAAAGAATACTGCTGGGTAATGCCAGACTGTGACATGTGAATATAAGTTTCCATTTTTATCTAAGGAACAAAAACTGGTGATCTGTCCCTCATTAACTGTAGTCTACGAGGAGAGAGATTCATTCTGTGGATGAATGATCAATCGTATATATTGATGGTTGGGTTTACGTGGCAAAACAGATATATTCTACCAAATCGTTGACCAAATATGACCTGTTGGGAGACTGAATATCTAGGAAGGAATACATATGTGAGACACTGCCTTGGGAATGAGATGTCAATAAAATAACATTAAACAAAGGACGGGACTCTCTAGGACCCATTTTGACTTAAATTTCAGAATTTCATTAACTGAATATAAAGTATCTAACAAATGAGAAATAATGGGAAATGTACTAAAGGTTTAAATTCAGCCATTGATTGTTATTTCAACAATCATTAGCATTCATGCTCATCTTTAAGTGGACCAATAGTAAGTCCTATTACAGAGCTTCCTGAATTCCTGAATGTGTTTCAGTAACTTGTTCTTCATTCATCTGTTCATGATCTAAAACATTATTTATAAAATGGATAGTTCCGGTCCATGATTATGATTGGCTGCACCGCGTTCGAAGCCACAATACTCTATAAACACACTGTGACCGCATTACATCAGTATTACTGCGCCAAACAAATAACGTCAGATTTTGTTGGGAATGTTTGATTTACTGGGAGGGCTAAGGACGGATGAGCGGTTGAAAGAGATGGACAGGATAGAGGAGGAAGATAAAAAAGAAAGGAGACACGCCGAAATTAATGAGAGAGGAACTAAAGAGCTGGAAAAGTCAAGAAACTAAGCTGGGATCGTTAAACAGACTATGTGGTCCGTTTGCTTCCTTGACTCCATGTTGCCACAGATTTGTAAAGCAGCCGGCACTGAGACGATGTAGCCTACACCAACCACTAGAGGAAATCCTGTCAGTGATGGGGCATAAGTGGGAATTGTCCCTGCAATCTTACTGCCGCCCAAACTACAACGAGAGAAGATGCTGGAGCAATATCCTCGCTTCTGGCAGCGCACAATTAAATCGCACCTGTCCAGAGTCAAAGACCCCTGTACCAGCAAAGAGGAGTGCTAACACAACTGAACACTACTTCAACAATTGCACAATAAATGGTGATATCCAGATAAATGTAAACAATCCCAATCTTTAACCATGCTTTCCACTGCGTCAGTGTGTTTATTGGCAACCATTCTGCTAAAAGTCACTGAAGAACTACTTTGCTTGGCTGAAGAATGATTATTTGTTATCAATAAATTATTTCATTTTTGTTGCTGCGTGTTCATTTTATGAAACCTTGCCAGGTTTATGTAGTAACTGTTTTATAAAAGCAATAAGCCCCATGAGGCTGCGATTTGCTCCGCTCCGCCTCGTGCCTAACAACTCCCCTCAGCTGTTCTAAAATCACTGTAAACCACGGCCTCGCGGGGCCTTACTGTCTAGCAGAAACTCTAAAGCACCTTTTAAACTGACCATTTGTGGAGTTGGTGGAGCTAAATCTTTTAAAAGGTTATAATGTAAGAAGTCCTTGTTATTAAGAATTTGTCTGTCTCCAGAGAGAATGATTTTTCTCTCATTATTGATGGTGTGTTTCCTGCTGTAGCTGAACGACAAGGAGGAGGCCCTGGCCCACCAGAGGAAGGTGAGCATCATGTTAGCCCATAGTGCAGAGGAGCTGCAGAGACAGTTGCATCTGGATTCACATTGTCAGCCATCAGAGTTCAGGATCCCATCGAAGCAACCACAAGACCCATCAGGGAACCAGAGCCAGTCTCAGCAAACATCTGATACATCAGAGTCTAAGATACAACCACAAGTCTCATCAGAGTCCAACATCCAAGCACAGCAACAACTAGAGCTGCCAGATTCCCAGCTTCAGCCAGGACAACCACCATGTCTGAACCACAGGAACTGTCAGACCCATCACAGACCAACATCCAGCCAACAATCAGACCAATCAGAGTCCTGATCCACCCGCAGGATCAGACACAGCAGTCAGGATTTGATTCTAAAAGAACGTGGCAAGACGAGGATGTAGCACCTGTGATGTCACGCAGTGGCTGCATCTGAAAGCGTACCACTGCTGTGCCAGCAGCTACTGGAGCCAAAACACTCAAATGTGGTCCTCAGAGTGGAAGGGTAGAGCTGAGGTGGCACCCACTGACAGGCTGAGACATCTAGCCCCTCAAACATCTTTACTACATCTTACATACACAGTTTTTACAACTAGATTCAAACCTGCAAGACAGCATATGAAGCACCAAGCATGTGAAAATACGAGTGTCCATTATCAATTTTCCAAACCTTGTGAAGAACTCATAAACTAGGTGTTACTGATATAAAATGAAGCGTGGCTCTGCATCAGTTTGAAGTGAAAAAATGAAAATTGCTGGCTGGTTTGTGACTCTTTAACAAAGTTTAAAATAACTTGATGTTTGTGTTTATTAGGAAAGTGGGGAGCAGCGTGACATTCTAAAAATGTTCTAGGGAGGAGGACGGGTGGATGGATGGGTGTATAAAATGTTTGACTTGATCGATCTTTTCCTAGCCCTACCTACCTCCAGCCTGTTCTGCCTTGTAAATCCCACATTCAATGTGGTTTCTCCGTATTCATCACCTTTATGTACAGGCCAGGTGAAACCTTTCAGATATTACTTGTGCTTTAACAATCAGAGGAATTGTACAATGGCACTTCAGTCTATTAAGTACAGCATATGGGGTATTATACTATTTTCACTATTTTTCTGGCAGCAGTTATCACTATGTGCTTTCATTTTTCTAGCATGACAATTGAATATAGCATTCCATTAGAGAATCATATCCTGTGCTTTCATTCTGAATTGCAGATGCAGATTCTTTAAAAATGGTGAGCAAGGTTGGAAATGCAAACCTACATACATTTAGACTCACCCATTCTGTGCTGCAATACTTTTATACGCCCTGTAATCTTTCATATTTAAGTTATTGTGCAATCTCTTGGACACAAGCAGCTTCTCTAATGATCTTAAGATATAAGAGATCTAATCCTGCTAGGAGAACTAAATAGGTTCAGTTTTGATGATTTCATGACATGTAGGAATAGGAAACGTATCCATTAATGCCTATATACCCAAATTCAACTGGAGAAACTGGAGAAAGCAGATCAGGTTTGGCATTTTCACTGGATTGACAAATCGGGTTACTTGTAGTTGAGGATCATGAGATGATTATATATTAAGTCATATAAAAATAGTTCCACCCATGACCTCTGTGACCTTTTTTTTTTTAAATAGAAACATTTCTTTATGTTTTTGGAAAAACTCAGGTCTCTTTGTAAAGCAGCTCTTTGTAATCCCCGGCAGGTTCCTGGCTACTGTTTAACAGGGCTTACAGCCACAAATGTTTCAGAAACCCTGAGGAAAGCCTAGGGCTGAAACGCATCTGTTTCCTTCTGCTGCTGTTCAACATTAAAAGTGTTACATACTTATTTGCGAGTGCTGACGACTTCTTTGTCTAATCCCTGAACCAGACTGTGAACAGTTTTCATCGGAACTACTTTCTACTGAAGAAATAGTTCCAATGAGAGTTGTTCACAGTGTGTTCTGATTATCCAGAGTAACGGGCATTGCTTCTGGAAGGAGATGGTGCTCTTGAATATTTGATCTGTAGTGTTTCAGTACTGTGAGTAGCACAAACCTAATTGGATTCACCTCCATTGTATTGGGGTGGAGGCAGAAATCTCAGAGACAGGTGTCTCAAAACCTGAAGAAATCAAAACTACCCACATGGAGAGATATGGCGAGAGCCATGGACAGATTATGGGCGGTTACTTCAAACTCAGGCTCTGGCTCCTAACAGAGGCCCCCTATTCCTTGGGCCCCAGGACCTGTGCCTAGTAAGCCTGTTCAGTGATCCATCCTTGACTAAAGGTCAGTGAGAGTAATCTGGGTGAGCTTCACAGTCATTTAACCAGACAATGGCTTGTGCTTGTGTTATTTTCCTATAAATGAGGGCAGGTTGAATGACAGCATGCTGCAAAGGAAGAGACCAGCTGAGGGCAGTGTTTGTCTACACATGTCCCCCTCAGAATCAGAAAGGTTGCTCTCAGTGGTCCTACGGTATAATCCATCGTAGTGCATTCATGACTCTGATCCATTCATGTACCTTTGTGTTATTCGGCTTCCAGCATCAAGAGAATAACAACTCAGAGAGTTAATTCAAGTCTCAAATGAACACTGATCAAACTTAACAACCAATATGAAGCATTATTCCATGTAGATGTAAGGATACAGTATGTTTGTGTCTATAGTCGATTCTTTTCTGACTAATCCTATGTTGAAGAAATTATTAATAGTGTGATATTAAAATGGACAAATAGAGGTCTGATCTGTTCATTCATCAAAGTATGAGGCTTATTAAGACAAGTGCTTGGAGAGAGACCATGAGGATCTGTGTCTCAGCTGTCTGCTGGGCACAGAGAGGATGTTGTAGTTATAGGGTGATAACAGAGACTACATACCAGAATGGAAACTTTCTCTCATGTCCTATATGTTGGGATGGATTGAAAGGTTTTTTCTCTGCATTTTCCAGCAGTGGATACAAACATCCACATGTTCCCACTAGCCTAGCCTATGTTGAAGGAAATTGTGTTAAATACATAATCAATTTATAACCTAGATGTGCTTATTTTAATCAAAGGAACCATATTATTTGCATAACCTACATAAACAGTTGTAATGACTACAACTACAATGGTGGTCGAGGCAGATGACCGCCTACCCAGAGCCTGGTTCTGGTTCTGGTTCAGGTTCTGGTTCTGCTCGAGGTTTCTGCCTGTTAAAAGGGAGTTTTTTCTTGCCACTGTCGCCTAGTGCTTGCTCATGGTGGAAATTGTTGGGTCTCTGTAAATATAAAGAGTACTGTCTAGACCTGCTCTATATGACATAACTTCTGTTATGATTTGGTGCTATATAATTCAATATTGTCCTGCATTCCAATCCGAAGAATTAAACTACTTTGTACTAAATGAAGTAGAAAGTTTTGTTCTTCTGTATGTCAATGTTTTGGTCCCTACATGGGTTTTGTAGACAGTGGAGATTTGACTGCAATCTATTCCAGACTGCTACGTGATCTGACACTAGGAAAAGAATCCAGAGACATTTTGCACTGGACACACATGCAGAACAGTTTTTTGAAGAGCTCAAAAGCCACCTTGCAATTGCCCCAGCCTTAGGGTTACCAGACTACTTTAAAATGTTTTATTTGTTCTCAGACGAGAAAAACGGCTGCCCTACAGCTGTCTTAACCCAGATGGGCCACAAACTCTTAGCATACTCCAGTGTAAGGCTAGACTCAGTAGCCTGTGGGTTACATCCACGTGATCTATGGCTGCAGCAGCTTTTGCTGTTGAAAAGTCCTCTGCCATAACTATGGGCATGCCCACAACTATGTGTGTTAGCTATTTTCTCCATGCTCTACTAACTAAACACACATCTGCTATAACACCCAGTAGATTGTCAGGTTATGAAGTATTGTTGATAAAACCTAACCTCAATGTCATTCTGTTCTTTGGTCAATCCTGCCCAGCTCATGGTGACACCTGATGAAGGTACATCAGACAACTGTGTCAAAAAGCACACCAATAATTGTCGTGTCCTGATCTGCAAGCAGACCCTCTGCCTCACACTGAATTGACATTATTTATTGATGGATCCTCCTTTCTACACACACCTACACAGGCTAATCTTTGCAGCTGTAATCAGCTACCACAAATTAGTTTGATACTGTGTTGGCACAAAAACTCCATGGCCATTTCTCTGCTCAAACTGCAGAACTATGTGCTCTAACTGAGACCTGTAAATACGCTGCTGATAAACTGCAACAGTCTATTCTGATTCTGCTCATGCTTGTGGAGTTGCCCATTCTTTTGCTGGTGTATAGGCCCAAAGAGGTTTTCTTCAAGCAAATGGCACACCGGTTAAACATGCATCTGAGCTACAGGACCTTTTGTCAGCTATACAACTGCCTGCTGCCCTTGCTATTGTAAAATGTGCTGCTCATACACAAGGCTCCAATTTGGCCTCTAGAGGCAACAATGTCGCCTCCATTGTGGCTAAAACGACTGCAAATTCCACCTATTCCACTGTCTCTGTCATGAACATGTTACAGATTGTAATCTCACTGACTGGTTGACTCCACAGAAAGACACCATACAGGCTGAAAAAGATACGTGGTTAGTAGCAGCATGTACTGCCTGCCCAGACACAGGTCTATATAGGCAGTTAGGAACAGGTAAAGTAGTAGCTCCAGCTTCCTTATTATCTGAATTGTGCAGAGTGGTGCATGGAATTTGCCACTCTGGAAGGGGGGAAATGATTAAAGCAATTTCCAAGTACTGGTATTGCCCATATTTGACTGCATATGTATCAAAGTTTTTGAATTCATGCACAAATAACCCTAACACATAAAATACAGAGAAAGGACTAACAACTCCTCTGGGACAGATCCCCTGCCGCAGGGACCATTTCATTTTATTTTTTGATTTTATTGATTTAGACCTAGTAGTGATATGCAGGTATTCCAGGTAGGTAGAAACTTTCCCTTGCACTCATGCTGATGCTAAATCTGTTGCCAAGTGTCTGGCAAAAGAAATCTTCCCTAGATTTGGAGTATGCAAAACCCTGCAATCAGATAATGGTGTACATTTTACAGAAATGTTCATGTATTTGCCACCCACAATCAGCTGGAGTGTCTACCATTGGCCTTAATGGCCATCCGTAACTCGGTAAACAGAACTACGCACTAAACGCACCATGAGATGACCAAAGGGCAACCAATGGCGATGCCTATCAAAAGACCAGAAAGACCAGCGCCAAATCTAGAAGTACTGGATTCTAAATTCATGAAGGAACTGAGGACTTGACCAAATACCCAGATTCCCAGACTGAATGACTGGTGGAACCAGGTGAATGGATCTATGTCTGCGGTAAAGGTCACCCTTAAGAAAAAAGCACATATGAGATGCAGTGTTTCACATGTGAAAAAGATCATTTCACATGTGAACTGAAACATTTCACATGTGGTGTGGTGATTTCACATGTGAACCTAAGTTTGACATTTGGAAATGACGTATGTTAAAATTCACATGTGATGAAATACAACATGTTTTTAGCTTTACAAACCTTAATGTGAAAAGTTAATTTCACGTGTCTATTGAAATATTTGTGATGTTGTAATTTCACATTTGATAAAAGACATGTTTTGAATGCAAACTTTTATTTGTAAAAAATAAACATCTCTCAGGTCATTTTGTTTTCACATGTAAACTCAAGGTTCACAAATACAATTTGAGACAGCAAGCGACATGACTTTGCATGTGATAAGAAACATTTTCAGTTTTATATGGGAATGCAAACTTAATGTGAAACTGACAATTTGACATGCAAACTGAACATCTCATATAGGATAGTGTAATATAAGTTTAACATTAGGAAATCACATGTGACAAAAGTCAACATGTTTTACGAGTGACTTAGTATACACACATGTAAAATAATGAGTTCTGATATGAATAATTGAATATTACAGAAAACTTTCTCTTGTGGACATTTTGCTATTGCTACCATTCAAAAGCTTACAAACAGTATTGAGCCTCCTGCCTCCCGCCCATACACTCCCACTTTCCCATGCTGCCTTCATAACCTCATGGAAAAATTACAATTACCGATTGTAATACATAAATGATTCAATAAACTCATATATTACTCAGGGCCACCCATAAGGGGGAAAACGGGTAAGGCTTTCTGGGTCCTAGTCGCTAAGGGGGCCCATGGAGGCCAGCAATAATCATGTTCATCCTAAATATAGGCAATGATAACCAAATTTTCTATTGAACCAAAATATTCACTATTACTTATTAAAACAACAAAAATAAAAAATAGTAATAGTAAATAAGAAATGTACTGATCTAAATGAACTACTAGCTAATGTTGCAGTGAATTTCCTTGCTATGCCAGGACCTGCACATAAATCGGGATGCCAGAAAAGAAAGGAGATGAAAAAGAGGGAGCTGGCAAGGGCTTTAGACCCAAATAATAATGTAATGACCAACTTTTTGGAGTCAGCTCAGAAAGCTGCTCCCAGCCAGGCCGAAGAGGTGAATGATAGCCAGGAGGCTAACGTTACAGCTAACATTACTAGCCAAGAGGTAGCTAGCATCAGTGAAGGAGCCACCACCACCTGTGAGAAAGAGGATGACGTCAACAATAACGACGACGTTCTGCATTTAACCCCAACAGTGTCAATCAATTGGAAGTGCCCTGAGATAACTTTGTTATGATATGGCGCTATATAAATAAAACTGAATTGAATTGAATTGAATTGAATCACTTCTACACACTGTTTAACACAAGTCCAGACTGGTTTGTGTTCAAGGAAAAGACGGGATGCTCCCTCCACCGCCTGAGTGATACACGATTGTATTGACGTGGTAAGACCTATTGCTTGCCACCTCCCCAGTGTGATTGAAGCACTTGATTGTATAATATCACCCTACAAATTATCCAATGAGGCCCTATCAGATAACGAAGACTGAGAGAATATTTCACATCATTCACAGCAGTTGTCATGTGCACTGTCTGGGTAAAAATACTGGAACATATTGAAGATAGGAATTTGCTCCTACAGAGTGGCAGCCTAATTTTGGATCAGGAAGCAGCAAACATTGAAGCTTTGAGCAGGAAATAAGTGGGATTCAATGCTTGCTGAAGCTCAAAATATAGCGCAATGGGCATCCCATCTGACTTCACCCATATAAGGCAGAGAAAGTGCCAGCGCAATGAAGAAAGGTCAGATGCACAGGAGATTCCTGATGAACATTTAGGAATTCTGTGTATTGTTGCAGTGGACAGTATTGTTGCACAGCTGACTTCCAGATTTCAGTCAATCAGGGGCCCAGCCATTTCTGTGGGCGGGCCTGATATTATAGATTTATAGGCTGTAAATAATGTATCCCATGTCCATTTCTGGTGGTAAGTAAGGAACAACGAGGTAAGTTAATTTTTGTAATACCGTCACGTTTACATATTCTGTAGTTGTTATTTGATCGACCAAAAATATACTTTTCATATTAAGTCTATAATCCACTGTGCTCAAGCGTTTGATAAGCTATTGATGAATATGGATCTTGGACCGTGCACTTGATTGCATCATCACCTTTGACAGTTGGAAGTGGATCAACACAAATTCTGAATGACCCCGACATTGTCGTGCTGATGGAGCATTTGAAGGCATTTTTTAACTGTTATCCAGCTGTAGGTCTTATCTCCACTTCTCCAAAGGTATGCTGTGATCTCACTGATGTTTAACGTTATTTTCGGCCCTGAATGATATAAATCCAATATAACCATGGACTACAGAGCCCCTGTTATATCCCAACTGGTTTTAAAACTAACTGGTTCCTGTATGCATGCACACGTTGTGTTCACCTAACACCAGCAGTTGTGGTCTGTCTCTGTCACCAAATTCGTCACACATTCACAAACATATTACCGCCAATTTCCAAGTCGCATCTCATATCTACTGCGGCAAATATGATTGTATAAGTGAGCACTAGATCATAGCCACCTTCGCAAAAAGAAATGTAAGAAAATATAATTTTTGCAAGATCGCTTCAAGCTGGATTCAATCTCATCAGAGCAAAAGTCTATGTCTCAAACCACCTGCCTGGCACTGCAAGCCAATCAAGCTTTCATGTTTGTCCATTTCCATCATGTATTGGTATATTACATCAGCACCAGGTAACATTTTGCTTTGGGTTAACTTAAAACAACTGGTTACCTTGGGTTTCTCTTAGAAAATATTTCTATTGCCATGCTTTTCAAATGTATAATGTCCACGCCTCCCACTGTACAAAAATGAACTTGCACTGCCAACTTGCACTGGTGACGTCATTTGGTGCCAGAGTCTGCGCAGTAGTGATCCGTGTCGAGATCCCGCCCATACATCTCCCGAACCAATTGCGAGCACACTCACAGTTGTCAGTCATGATGTCACACCCCCTTTTTATAGCATCAAATAACTAATTAAAATCAAACTTATCAGAAAAATGAACATTTGAACAAACATCGTCATAAAAACTACCTAAAATGACAGAAACCATCTTTGGGAAAAATTTATTTGATGTGTACTTTTCAGTTTGACCCATGTACCATCCGCTAACATGGAGGGGGTGGGGTTTATGACTTATACTGCAGCCAGCCACCAGGGGGCGATCGAGATGTTTTGACTTCACTTTTGGGGAGCTGTCATTTCGTCCGTCTTTATATAGTCTATGGTCCACGCCTATGTGTTTCCCCTATA
>VMKM01004487.1:0-16186 GCA_008360985.2 Macquaria ambigua | reverse complement strand
CATCTTTTACAGTGGAGTAGTTATAGGAAGGGATCACTTCAGGGCTAGTATGGAGAGAAGGAACCATTACACTATTCTGTAAAACGTGCTGCTTCAAACACCTCCATCAAAATCAAACAGAAAAGTGGACAGATATAGGAGACTCTGGAGTCACACATAAAACAAAAAAGGTGCAGAGGAAGATTCATTTCTGCCACCATATGGTCCATTCACCACCCTTTTCACAAATCTACCAGATAAAAGTCACATTCATCAAAGACAAAGTGGTAACACTTAAGACTAATATAGTACCTCAGAGATCTGAATAACAATGTGTAGAAAGTACACAGAGAGACAGACTGACAAACACACACAGGCAGACAGAGGGACAGAACACAGAGATGGTAAACATATCAGTTTGAAGGTCTGATTGGTGCCTTTTACGCACCATTCACAGATTTGACAGCACAATACCAGAGCCTTACTTACATATGACAGTGTGCTTGCGTGCGTGCGTGCGTGTGTGTGTGTGTGTGTGTGAGGCAGTGACATAGCCATTCATCTTGGAGGACCTGGCAGAGAACACCTCTGTCTCACTAATGGTGTTATTTGTTATTCAGATGCTGGGCAGATGCATTCTCTGATTCACCATACCCTTCATCTTTGTACACATTAAAGTGAGCATTCAGACACAAACACACACACACACACACACACACACACACACACACACACATTCGTTATAGTGTGAAATAAAGCAGCAGAGACTGGAACAAACAGCACAGGGAGGCAACAGTTCCGACCATCATAGGCGCAGACTGCCCAAGCTTCCGAGTAACCACGGGAAAATCATATTGTGGGATGACCACATGGGTGGATTATGAAACAATAGGTCCCTGGGCACAGACAAAAGGCCCCCTCTTGTACATAAGAACAAGACCCCCAGATTGAGAGAGACGCAACACAACTACAAACAACCAATGTGTCGTTTGTAGTCATTTTGTAGTCATGTGTCTCACTGTAGTTGTTTTGTGTCTCTTTGTTATTGTTTAGCAGCTCTTTGTAGTTGTTTTGTGTTTGTGGTCATTTGCGTCTGTGGTTGTTTCTGTCTCTTTGCGGTCGTTATGTCTCTTTGATGTCGTTTTTGCATCTCTTTGTTGTCGTTTTTTGTCTGGTTGTTTTTTGTGTCTTCGCAGCCATTTTATGTCTCTTTGTAGTCATGTTGTGTCCCTTTGTAGTTATCTTGCGTGTCTTGGTGGTCGTTTTGCTGTTTGTTTTTGATTTGTTTTGTATTGACTTGACTTGGTTGGTGATAGTTTGGTTATCTGTTGTTTTGTGGGGATGAGGTGATTGTTTTCATGATAAACTGATCTAATTATGCAACAGCCTTTGCACAATTGGTAGGTTTTATATAAATATGTTTCAGGCACCCCCAGGTAAAACATAATTTGGCATCAATACTGACTATCATCATCACACATACAGCTGTGAGTTGCGCCGGAACAGGAAACGCATACTTGTCAGTCACACAGGCTTCAATTGACCTTTCGCTAAGCCTTGCCCCACTAGTTACTGTTGCTATGCCTGTCAAGCTTTCCATTCCAGCACATACAAGGGCGTAACCATGGTATAGACGTTGGGGGGGGGTCCATGTAACCACAATCATTCACACACAAGATGCATTTACCTGTAGTACCTTACTAAGCTACCTATTTAGCTGGATTCTTACACTTACTGTCTATGTGCTTTACTAAACTGCATTATAGTTCACATTCCACTTTCTCACCTGATCATCTGTATCTCCAGAGCATGTCCCTGTCTGCTTCCAGCATGTCTCTCCCTCCCTGTCTCTCTGTGCTGCCTGCAGTGTGACCACATATCATTATTTTACCTAAAGAACAATGACTGATGACCTTGATGATCATTTTAATTTGATACACTGAATATTCTGCTTGTATTACTAGTTTTATTTGCTTTAATGTAATCATGCTGTTTATATAGTAAGTGTATAAAGAACAGTGTACACTGCACAGTAGTAACAGTTACCTGAAACGTTAGCTATTGTCTTATCTACTAAGCTAACGTTACCTATTTTGGTAGCTCGTAATTTACTGTCTAAATAAAAACTTGTATGTCCGGCTGCCGGTCCTGCATTCTAAGCTTTTTAGGTAACGTTACTTCCTCCATTTGCTCACCTCCACTGACTGAGCAAATTAAAAAACCGTCAGATTACCATCACAACAACAACTTAAGGTGATCTGATTCTGAGCTTCATTAGCGAACACTGATAGCAACTAGCATGGGAGCAACCAAGTGTACAATTGGGAGGGGGGGGGGTCACACACTTATGTTTTCCTTAAAAAAAAAAAAATTGAAAATAAATAGGAAATACCAAGACAGATCTGTTGACAGGGTTCATAAAAGGACGACATATTTAACATATTTTTTACTGTATATTGGGGGGGGGGGGGCATGACCCCCCCAAAGAATGTGTGGTTACGCACATGAGCACATATGTAGTTACAATGATAACAGTGGCAGATTTACCATGGATATTGTTAATAATTTTTGAAAGAGATTTCAGACAGCGGTAGAAAAGCAGGCTTGTTTCTGCTACATTAGACAGTATGATTTCAATTTTAATGTTGCCAGAGAACAGGCTTTTAGGATGAGGACAAAGCGATGTGTTTGGCAAACCTAACGCTGTCTCCGGTAACGTTGGCTGTTGGAGTATAAATTTCAGTCCAATAAAGAGGAGGACAGAGCTGCTAACATTACCCTATAAACTCTGATATCATCCATGACCGACTTCCACACAGTGGTGAAATACTACACAGTGAGCTTTTTTTAAACATTACCTGTAACCCCACAAACTAATGTAATTAGTTAATGATATGCTCCTTTGCTAGAGTTACTACTGTCGGTAGCCAGTTAGCTGGCTATTGATTGTAGCTTATGTTTGAGCAGATAAACACGTCTTTTAATCCATTTCTTACGCTTTTGCTGTTGTGTTTATGGTTTCCAAACTGAGCACTGCTCTTACTACAGGCTCTTGCACATCGCTTTAGCATATATAGAAATTTAAAGCTTGACAGGCCTGTCGTGCCTAGTTATAGTTGCCAAGCTATAATTGGACAATTGCCATTCAGAGGAGGGGTGGAGGAGTGTGGCCGCACCTTTGCTAATTCACTTTTCCCACACACGTTTTCCTCAGCCAGTCGTGGGATTTGAACCAGCCACCTTCCTGTCACATTCTCCTGCTCCTCCAGTGATTTATATTTAAGTAAACCACAACATCACAGATTATTCATGCATTGTTGTTTATGCTTTTGTTCTTTTTCCCTTTCATGCTGCTTCCACAACCTGCTTCATCCCTCAGAGAAAACAGAGTAGTGGATTTTGTGCTTTTTTTGAGAATGTAGGACTTGACTTATACATGCATTTATATCTACATTTTACTTCTGCTTAAGTAATATATACAGTACATATACTTTTCCTTTTCTTTCCTCTCTCTTTTTCTTTTTCCTTTTCTGTGCCTGGCTTTTACCTTCCTATCCATGTGTCAAGTAAACAAAATAAAGAATAACGCAAGTAGTGTTGAAGATGTGATGCTTCCTCAGTCTGGCAGCTTCAGCCAAGGAAGAGAAACTATTTGGAAGTAATATTTGCCTTATGCCTATTTTTTATGGGAAAAGCATGCGAAAATGTATCCAAGTTTCCATCCAATGTAGTCACATAGAGATAAACAGTCGGTGGCACTAATATTCCAGTCGGGTGCTATTACACCATTGCAGAAGATGAAAACCATGTAGAAAACATGATGGAAATATGACATTTATGTTTGTTTTTTATATTAATTTGAAGAAGGTTACAGTCTCCTCATTGCTCTACACAGATCTGATGTCTGATGACTTTTTTGAGATATTTAGAGTTGTTTTCAAATTTTCTGAAACTGAAAATGCGCATAAAAACAGGTGCCTGGACACACACCTTGTAACTTTCCTCTGTCAGAGAACAGCAACAACCACATCTGTCAGTCATCAGCAGATAATCACACAGGCTTGTGTTTGTGCTTGTTACTCAACAGTGATTACTTACACTCTTACATACTTACACTGTGTACATTCATTCATGAGTGAATTTGCATTAAATCTTGAGAAGGAGTGATAAAAACAAGGTCACTGACAGGATTCCAGAAACTCTTCAAACATTTATATGAAACAAACATGTCGTGATGTGTTTTTGGTTCCAAGTCAACAATGTGTGGGGGGCAAGATGCCATCTAGAAAAAAAATCTGATGTTTTTGTCTGCTGCAATTCTTCGTGTCTTCAGTGGACGCTTGAGTGACATGTAAGTCACATGCTAGTACGTCATGGTTTTTTCACTTAGTCTGTTTCCATGAATAACATTATAAAGATGTTTTTTTCCCCAAAACTTTTAGTACAAACATAATGACTTTAACATTGTACAGCTGTTTTCATAGGCTAACCATGATGAACTGAGCTTGATGTGTAAATTTGATGTAGCATCCTTTAAAAAAAAGGTACTTCCATGTATTTTAAGCAAACTAGGCTACTGAAGCTTTTAAACTTTGGCTTTTGTCATTACAATCCTACTGACACTGTTAAAACCTTTTATTGGCGAACATGGGTGGCAAAGTAATTCCATTCAAATTTGGATACAGATTTTGATGCATTAACTATGGTATGTTTGTATGTTTTTCCTTTTTCAAATTGCTACCTCTCATGTCTTGATTTATCCCTCTAGTTTATCTCTTCCATTGTGACTGAGCAATGGTCACTGGACTGTGGTCTCCAACAGGCAGCCGTCAGTGGTATTAATGGAATTATGTGATTATATGTAACACAAACACACTGACACTCAGTAACTTCACTTCAATAGCTTCATACATGCACATATAAGCATGATTTGTCACTGCATCTCTAGTTAGAATGATGCATTTACCAAGAGACACCATGTCCAGAGCCCTGTTTGGAATGTCAGCTTGCTGTAGAAGGAGGTATTTCACTAACGCTCTAAAAACACAAAATAATCCAATCATCATTCTTTGAAGTATATCTAAACATCTTCTTCATCAATTTAGTATAAAATGTACGTCAATCAATTTAATCACCATGAGGTCACATAGCTGCTGTCATAGCATCTGATGGAGATGCTGGTTTGCATCTCACATATCCTTCTGTGTTTAACTTTAGCAGAATCCCCAAATATTCTGTGAAACTTCATTAGGCTTTGTGCGTATTTTGGTGGTAGGCTGTGTTGAAAACCATCAAGTACACATTCTCTACTTTCCCAACACTTCTTCTTCCCTCCCTCTAGCATCCTCTCAGAAAACCTTCCCTATCCACCGCTGCGGTACAGCCATGGGCACACATTAAAGACTCCCTCTGATCGGTCTCAAATTAATGTTGTGCTTGTTTTTTTGTGTGGTCAGGACTGAAAGAGAGAGAAGGTGATATAGAATTTGTGTCATAAACATATAAGCAAATACAAGTAGTGTCTTTCCATTGTCAGAAAATGTCACTCAGCCATGTGGTTAATACCAGCATGAGCTTAACAGCTCATGAACAAATTAAACACGTGGATCTTTAGAGCAAGAAAAAGCTGCTGAAGGTTGCAGTCCTCTTCTGGACAAAAACAAATGTGCCTCCTGCCTCCTGGGTCTTCATCTCTCCTTACAACCACTAGAGGGAGCCAGTGGTCTTTTCCTCTTTTCCACAAGCCAGGCTAACCTGTGAAGGGGTGTGTGTTTGCTCGGATGTGTGTGTGTCTACATGTATGTGTCACATGTTCTTCCTGTGGGAGAGGCATACTGTTGGAAATCCCATGCTTATGCAACAACCACTGCACTCTAAAAAAGAAGGATTTTCAGTGAAGTGGTGAGGTCAGTCTGGGTCAGCACACATTTGTGTTATTTTACACACCATATATGATGTTATTAGCATTTTTAAATAATAAAGCTTTTAAGTATATGCAAGTAAGAAATAAGCAGTTGTAATTCTATTCAGCTAAAGTGGAAATTGTTGACATTAACAAGCAATTGCTGCTTATTATTTGCTAATTTTAATTTATTAATGTCAAATGTAGCCATTAAAATTGTTTAATTGATTAAATAAATATGCAAGAATTTCTGTCTTGGTCACGTAATCTTCTTGTTTTGTTGGCATTGCATTCCAGACCCCAGTGCTTTATGTATCATAATAATAAAATTCAACCATTTTTTTCCTTTTAATTGAGGACCAGTAAATAGAAAAAATATTGAAGTTACCCCCAATTCACAATAAAATGGACCCTAAACAGAACTTAACAGAAATTCTGTTTTTATACTATTAATTTGTTTTACAAAAATGCATTTTGCAGGAGAACATAATTACTGATTATGTTCCATGGCAAAGTTTTTTTCAGGGCTACATTTGCTACATTCATTTACCAAACAAACATCATAGGGAGGCAGTTAAGGTGGATGGCAGATGGTGGTTTCAGTTATGTAAATATTAATAAAGTAAAGAGGTTGTGCCTCATGCTGTACGTCACTGTGGACTTTTTCTATATTAAACCATAACCACTGTGCTGTGAGGGCACTTGGTTAAGGTTGCCAGATATGTTGATTAACACTGTTTCGTAATTATGTTAATAGAAAATGTAATCTGGGCGACATTGAATTTCCTTCAAATGTAGTTGCACTAGCAAATTATTAGTAAATAAAACACAGACAGGGTAGCTTCTGAAATATGTCATCAATTCAAAATTATGTTTTTTAGCAGTTCTCAAAATGTTTTGCAAACGTCATTAAGTATCAAGCTGGTAACACAATGTTAAGTATGTTTTATGAGCTGTTAAAATGGCCTAGGGTCTCCAGGACTTTAAACAGAACATAGAGTTAAACCAAAGAAAACATTTTTTACAGACTAATGAGTTTAATTAGATTAATTAATGAGAGTCAGTAGATATGATTAACAAAAAGAGTTTACTCCACAAAGTAAACCTATAAGGACTAATGCATAATGACTCATTGGGTAATTATATACAGAAATAAACAAAACATATTCCAAACAATCCTGTACTCTAAAACAACCTCCCCCAGTAAGATATGGCAAGAGATAAACTTTTACTTTCAAAATGTTACGGCTTTATTTCGGTTCCAAGGCTTTTATGTCCCCTATGCAGAAAAGACATTCACCGACTTCTAGTCATTAGTGAAATATGAGACATTTTGCACAGTGTGCTGCTTAACAGTTATAACACTCCTGTGTGTGTGACAAACCTAAAGAAAATGCCTCCTTTTTGAGACTAAAGGTACATTGTTAGGTTCTCTGACATGCCACACATGTGGAGACTGTTGCTGCTGTTTGATTGTGCTATTAGAAATGGGCAGGACTTAATGACGCTCTGCGGCTGTCCTCTGGAGGTTTTGTGGTGAGAGCTGGTGTCACAGGAAACTCAGCTGGATCTCCTGTGGCTTTATCATGGCTGGCCGTTGGGCCATCTCTGAGGCTTTCAACTCTTATCACAGTGGAATACATTTAAGACAAGATTAATATGAGTGAGAACACTACAGGATCTGCAGCCACATCCCAGTTGTCTGAAATGGTTGACAAGGCTGGAAACTATATAAGCATTTTCTGGTTCAGCGCCCCATTGGAAGGACAACTTCAATTGGGGCTTCCAGAATACAAGTATTCATTACAAAAGTATTTCATATGAGCATTTTCTGATCTACCAGCACTACAATTAATTTTTGGTTAGGTTTAGACAACTAAAACTTCTTGATTGAGATTCGGAAAAGATCATGGTCATGGCTGGAAGAAACTAAAGCTTATTTTTGGTACGAGATGGGATGCAAACAGCATCTCCTATGCATATCCACCCCAACCTTCTCTTAAGGGTTTTCTGTGGCACTAACAAAATGTGAGCAAGAACTGTCATTATTTGCTGGACCACAAGAGGTCACTTGTAACACAAACAAAAACATAGGTCACACAACATTGACACATTATCACCTTATCAAGTTGATATGGCAAACGTAAAAATGTGGCTAATTTACACATCCGTCACGGATGGAGCAACATTAGCATTCATTTGGTGTTGTGTTTCTGACCACCTGATGAATGTTAAGTCCAATATTCACTCTCTTTTAGCTCTGTTTTGGTCTTGGTCTTGGTTTCTTTAGCTGCTAAATGCTCCACTATACAGAGAGAAATCAAAGTGATATGAATAAGGTGAATAAGTGCATTATAACAACATTTAAAAACCCAATGAGAAGAAAATCAATTAAAATACAACAAAGATAAAATAATAACAATAAATAATAGACCAGAAAGACAATTACATTGCTTTTACAGTGCAGTAATACATTGGCCCACATTTATTAAAGTAATTAAAAGTGAGTAGTGAGTACATTTTTGCCCCACCATGAGCAGGTCAAACGTTGTAAGAAATATATACATGTTGAATAGTTCGATTCCTCTTCTTGTCACCACTTTTATCCATTCACCTTGAGTGGTACAACATTTTTACAGCATTTATCCTGATCATTTATTTCCAGACAAGGTCAACTGAGTAAAGATGCACTCTCATTAATTATCTCTATAAATGATGCATGAGAAGAGTTCAATCAATCTACTTAATTTCACACACGGAGCCATAGGAAAAAAAAGATAAAAATTCAAACATCAAAACCAGCCACCATACACATCATCATATATATTACACAGAATAGATATAACAAACAACACACAAAACATACAAATAAAAAAACAGCATAGTTAAAAGCTCATTAGCATCATTTGCCACAGATTTTGGCGAGACTGAACAATGCATCAATTATGCTGTTCTCTATTGATTTAAAAAATCTTTTTGTACCATGGTGTAGGAATGGGTCATGTCCTGTACATGCAGAAGTTTGAAAGGTTCATTTTTCACAGGTCAGGTGGTATTTTAGTGTCTTCTGAAAGTGTATATTAGACAGACAGAGAAGTCAGTCATAAGTGACAATCGATCATGTTTTTATTGCTTTAAAGCAACAATAGGTAATATATATTTTATTGTACCTATTAAGAATTACAACACCATCAACAGGGCTGCATTCAGGATAAGATGCTACCACATAAATCATACTGCATGTTACAGTGCAAGCTACATGTTACACGTTGCATGTGAGAGTGTTATCCCAGTGTGTACCTGGCCATAGCCTCTGTCACCCTTAGCCAAAGCCAGTGAGTTATGAGAGCAGAGATCCAACAGGAAGACCAAGCGAAGAAGTCCTGGATCACCGTTCTAAATAATGGAATGATAAAACTGCAAACACAGCTGAAATGTGTGATGTTCAGGGGCAGAGTCATTTGGAGGCTGTGGGCAAAATAAAAAAATACACCCCCTGATTCCCCACATTGTGCTGTTTTTAAGCCGTTTATGTTTAAGCTGTGGCTACACAAAGTACTGATACAGCACCACTTACAAAGCTTTTGTTTTGTTTTACATCTTTCGTAAGTGCAAGGCTTGAAATGAAGCGTAATCATTGATTGACTTCAGAGGGAAAGTGGACAAATTAGGTGGAAAAAATTAAGAAAGAGTTTGAAAATGTTTTCTTTAATTCTGTAAAAGAATGGCGTCAGGTGTTAATAATAAAATGAATGATGGTTGAATTCCATGTAGCTGCTTCAGTTTCAGGGTCCTAGTATTGTGCAAGCTGGCTTACTGTCACACTGCCGTGGCTTACTGGAACAGAACGTAGCCATTCTTAATGTTATGAGTAACAGCTATGCTTTTCCTACTATGACAAGTCAAAATGTCTGCTGTGAAAAAGGCCTATAGACACAGGTGAAGACATGCATCGAACGCTGTCAACTACACGAGAAGGGAATTGCTCACATCCCATAGAAAAAAACATATTTCACAAACAGTATTTGCTGGGCTTGTTGTTTTGTTTTTCAAATCAAAAATCAAAGATGGACATATTGCATATTATTAGATATTCTTATTTATTATTTTTATTTAGTCCCCTGTGGCTGCTATGGCCTAAGGCAATACCTTTGCCTAAATGGTATAATCACCTCTAGTTATGCCAGCTGTACATTTACCATACTCAGATTATACGACAGATTATCGGCTGCAAAGTGAGTTTTGAACAACCAGAAATCCCAAGTCATTGTTGAGTCGCTGGTATTGATCATGCTCCTATTGTCAAACCTGTTAGATATAATGTGGTCATTTTGTGCTATGGGGCAGGGAAGACAAGAATAATCAAAGCTGTGATGAGTCCG
This sequence comes from Macquaria ambigua, assembly GCA_008360985.2. Classification (NCBI taxonomy): domain Eukaryota; kingdom Metazoa; phylum Chordata; class Actinopteri; order Centrarchiformes; family Percichthyidae; genus Macquaria; species Macquaria ambigua. The sequence goes on along the minus strand of VMKM01004487.1, from coordinate 5,923 downwards.
CTCTCTCTCTGCTTTTTTTTTTTTTTTTTTTTTAAATCCGAGGCTTCACAGTGGACAGAAATGTAAGAATCATGCTATGCTGCTGTCTGTCTGTCCACCCCACAGTATACATCCAGCCTTCACAACAAGCATGATGGAAGGTTACATTGCTAGAAAGAGAAAACTGATTTCAGTCACTAGTTTTTCATTCACTTGAAACAGCTGCTTGTATTCCTGTGGGGAACCTCAATAATCCCTGCTGGACTCCCAGTCACTCAGAGACCTGCTACTGGGAGTCAGCATGCTACACAGCTTTGACCTTGCTAATGAAAACATACTGTGCACACTGCTCAGTACTGATGAATGGGTGATGTCAGGGCTGTGTCCTTCTGTCCAGCTCCAAACCTCACTGTGTTCCTCGGTCATGTGGCATCTCCTCATGAATAAATTGTGACTTTGCATCCTGAGCACAGAGTGGCTTTTCTTGTTACCACGGAGGAGGAGGCGGCTAAAAATTTCATGACTGCTAAATTATTCACACCACCGTTAGATGACAAAAAACAGCAACATCTGAAAAATATAATCTAGGCCTACTAAAGGAGGAAGATGAGTTGATTACTAGTGGGAGACAAAGGAATGTGAAAATGTTAAATAAAAATGTGGAAAATGGAAGACTAGAATGAAAAGGAAGACCACCACACATGAAACACTGGATGAATAGATTCAACTGAGTGTCTGCTGCTTCACAGGCCTGTATGGGATTAAAACAGTCTCATTAATATTCACAAACAAATCGTCACCTTGGAATTATAAGGTTCTATCTGACATTTTTGTCAAAATTGAGTTATTCACATATTCTTATTCTGTGATAACCTATTAACATTATGTAAGGTGTTTTTTTAAGTTGTATGCATTTATGGACTTTGTATTTAGAAAAGAAAAAGGTTCTATCTCTATCAACTAATGGGAACGCAAAAACTTCAATATCTCAAAATCGCTCAGAACGCAGATGGAACCTTATAATTCAAAGGTGGCGGAATGTCAAGTTACGTAACAAAACACAATGCACAAATAAATGCAGCTGATTTGTATCTGTAACCCATCATTTGAATAAATGTAAACTGATACACAATTGAACTCTCAGCATTTCATCCTCCTTGCATATAAATGAAACAGAGGAGGAAAAACGACACATGAGGTAACAGACACCATTATATATTTTATTTTACGGCACTTTTATACTTGGAAATGTATCTAAATATTCCATTCACTAGCCTAATACAAATACTGTAGTCTACAAATACATCCTACCCCCTGCCCCTATTGATTGAAATGTACAAGAGAAAAAATAAATTACATGACATTGAAAACAAGTAAAATGAAATAAATTAAGGACAAGTATTAACTTTAGACAGACATAGATTTAAGGCTTAACATAAGTGAAATAAAACATTAATTTTAACATATTAAACATAGCTTAATGCTATATGATATTGTGTATTATTTTAATTAAATACAGGCAAATATACTTTACGTTCCCTTTTACAATGTGCACTTCCATGGGTGCTGTCATTGTTGTGTGACATCAGACTGCTTCTTCATGAAGTCAGGGTAGATGGATTTGTCCCGAGTTTACAAGTAGGAACCCCGACTTTGAGTGGCACAGACATGACTAAAGTAAGGAGGAGGTTAGCTTAACATTACTTACTTACATCTTGAGTTCAGTGTCATTTCTGATCCAATCAGTCGGCTTCGGCTAGCAGCTAGCAGCAGACGCATGGCCCATTCCGAAGGCGGAGCTCAGATGCTGCTCAGATAATCGTCATGTTCGCTAAGTTATGGCTCTGAGTGACTTTTCATAATAAATAAAGTGTGAATAAAAAAACATCTTCATGATAAAAAGTACATTATCAAAAAAAATGCCATGCTGCTTCACAAGCAGGCAACCAAGCCCCCAGGAAGTGTGCCAGACTTTGAAGCCAATTTGACATAGTGGCCAAACCGTGTAATTACAACTTCCAGGTCTGTCACGTGATGCACACTGGCCCCAAGAGACTTTTTCCCATAGATTAACACTGTGAAAGAGATATCTTCAAATCAGCGGATAATTTTTTTTGAGATACATCAACTAGCCAGTACATATACTTAAGCCCAGTTCAGACCAAAGATTCGCGACGAGACAAAACCGTTTTAGAGCGTTGCAGGGGAAAGTTGCAGCGGTGTGAACTGGCCCGTCTCAGCTCGACTCAAGCCGGCTGATGGTGTCGCCTGCGACTCAGCTTGTCAAATCGCCAGTGGCTGGTTTTAGAACGTAAGGCACGTCACTTCTTTCAACAGCCAATCAGCAATTACAAATACTCGGGTTGTTATAGCTTTCTCATCAATTAAGTATAGCCTACTTTCTTTATTACACTGATTATTAATACAGTAATGAAAAAACGTACTGAATGACTAATGAAAAAGCAAGAGCAAGAAAAATAGAGTAGCCTGCAGTTGTTATGGCAGAGTCAGGAGGATACTTTTAATTTTGTTTAATTGTTGAATCTGCCCTCTTTTCTCTTGTAAAACAGTCAGTCATGTAACTTCTTTTATCTATGGGCTGTAGCTCACCTGTCGCCAAGAAGCGCAGCGTTATCATCAGCCGTTCCCCTGGTGAAATGCTGTCTCCATAGTGATGTTTTCTCTGCTGATTAGAGGTGACACCAATTCCTCTAAACGACGGAACTGCTCCAGGAATACATGTGTTTATTATATATATATGAATTGTAAATTAGAGGCATTTATTTACGAATGTTGACACATATTTTCAAGTCAGTTTACATTTATTCAAATGATGGGTTACAGATACAAATCACTCCATTTATTTGTGCATTGTGACATTTTACAAGTCCACATGCTCCCTACATTTGTGGATTTTGTGTGAAACAGCACAGTCTCAAAAGAATCCACACAAATAGGTGGAGATTAGCAAAAATATTTCCGAAGAAAAATACTAAATTGATGTACAAATGATGATATACGAGTGGTAAATTAGAGGCACAGATACAGATTTATAGATACAAATTACTCTGCATTCATTTGTCAACACCATCACTTTTCACCTACATGGAGGGAACGGAACTTCCTGCATTGGCACTGAATGTTAGAATTGGACGTAAGTCATGGCAACAGAATCGTCTAATATGAACTTAATTCCAACAGATATTGGACTGAGTTTTAGGCATTTGAACAAACAACACATTTTTCTAATGAGGACAGTTGTACTATGCCATTCCACACTGTCAAACCATGGTCATACATTCTATGTCCATTAATGGCAAATGATTTTTAGAACTACTATACTTTTTTCACTGCCTTGGTATTGCATACTTGGCGTGTAACAGCTCTGACCCTGGAATATTTTGATTCGGCTCCCTAATAGGGCCAGTCTGTAATGTATCCCTGTTCTCAGCCAGGTTGCGTCAACGTCACAGTTAACTAGCCCAACATGCGTGGTCATACAGGTGACAAACGTGCCAGAACCTGCTGTATCCAGTTTTTGGTGTTTTTGTAACACAGAGCTGTGATAAAGTCTGTCAGTGTTAATATACTGTACTATTAATGCAAACTTGACACATCCTGCAACTTCACAATAAACAGCAAAGCATTGAAAGGCTGTTATTGAGAAGCAGATGCAGGAAGTGTCAACATAATCTCAGAGGGTAATGACTTAATGCTAACTCCTTGTTCTTAAAAGCAGGTCACATCTGGAGCATCCTGGTGGCCCAGTGGTCTGGAACATGGGTTTGTGTCTGGCTTAGAGACCTTTGTCCCCCCTCCTCATGTTTCCTGTTACTCTCTGGTGTGGAGCTATTCAGTGAAGGTAAAATGTCAAACAGTAATTAACCATAAGTAAGTAATCTCCAACACAGCATGTCCAAGTGTTATGGAAAATCAACACAAATGTAGGTGCACTGGGAACTTCATGAGAACTTTTGAGTGGAGATTTCTTGGCCAATCTGTCAAAGTCCTGGCTGCACAGTGAAACCACACAATTTAAATTAAATGCAAGGCTTGTGATCAATGATATTCACATTTTTTGTTCTGGCATTTTTATGATAACATATGTTCCTCATTAAAGGATTGTTTAGCCTGGTTCCAGAACTCCGAATCGCTGCCCACTCCTCCAATTTACGTTTCAAATCTGGTATTGTGCTGAATGTCTATTTCAGCTAACTGGAGAAACAGTCAACCAATCAGAAAGTGGGATTAAGAATGGGATGTCATCTTCTTACATAGGCAGCTAGCAACCTAGCTACATCCATGAAAAAAAGTGATGACAAGCATAGATGAGATATAGCTGTACAAGTTGTTGTAAGTCGACTTGCAGTAATAAAAACTCATCAGCAAAATTCCTCGATCATCATCAAAATGTATTAAATGATCATCCTGTATTAATAAAGGCATACATTAAGATCAAATTACATCCTGTTTGGAGTAGGTCAAACAACATTATAATTACATTAATCCCCTGAAGTGCTGGACCAACATTGAGTTTTTAAGCCTGAAACAATGCCAAAGGTTTGTACACTGTTAACGCAAATACGTTCCTATCTGATGAGGAAATACAACATATTTTCACTATAATATTACAGTACAGAAATTAATATTAAAAAAGATAATAGGATTTTCAAAATGGTTTAGTCTGTCAGTTCATTTTAAGTCAGTTAAGATCAGTTAAATTAATTTGGCCTAAAAATGTTATGTTTGCAAGAGTGACACTAGAGGGGAAAAAGACTCAAATCAAAAGAATTCATCCTGTTGGGAGCATGAATGCACGCAACAAACTTTTATGGCAGTTCCGGGAATCTGCTTGATAAATTATATATGTGCAAACATTTTGTCCATGGGTGGTGCTAGAGGAAATCTCATGTAATATTCAAAATAGAAAGAATAGTAATGCCAGAGCAGCCTACTACTCATCATTAATAGAGGAAAATAAGAACAACCCCAGGTTTCTGTTCAGCACTGTAGCCAGACTGACAGAGAGTCACAGCTCTGTTGAGCCATGTATTCCTATAGACCTCAGTAGTAACGACTTCATGAGCTTCTTTAATGATAAAATTCTAACTATTAGAGACAAAATTCAGCACCTCTTGCTCTCAGTTGGTACTGACTTATCTTCAAACACAGGAACCTTAGAAACAACTGTAAAACCTGATGTACATTTAGACTGCTTTTCTCCCATCAACCTTTATCAGCTAACTTCCATGATTTCCTCATCTAAGCCATCAACGTGTCTCTTAGACCCCGTCCCAACTAGGCTGCTTAAAGAAGTTTTACCCTTAGTTAGCACTTCTTTACTAGATATGATCAATCTGTCCTTATTAAAAGGCTATGTGCCACAGTCCTTTAAAAGTAGCTGTAATTAAACCTCTTCTAAAAAAGCCCACTCTTGATCCAGGGGTTCTGTCAAATTATAGACCTATATCTAACCCTCCTTTTCTCTCTAAGATCCTTGAGAAAGCAGTCGCCAATCAGTTGTGTGACTTTCTACACAACAATAAGCTGTTTGAGGATTTTCAGTCAGGATTTAGAGTTCATCATAGCACAGAGACAGCACTAGTGAAAGTTACAAATGACCTTCTAATTGCATCTGACAAAGGACTTGTCTCTGTACTTGTCTTATTAGATCTTAGTGCCGCATTTGATACCATTGACCATCACATTCTATTACAGAGACTAGAACATTTAATTAGCATTAAAGGCACCGCACTAAGCTGGTTTAAATCCTATTTATCAGATCGATATCAGTTTGTACATGTTAACGATGAATCCTCTATGCATGCCAAAGTTAGTCACGGAGTTCCATACAAGGTTCTGTGGTGTTGGACCAATTCTTGTCTCACTCCTAGTATGTTTCTTTTGGGCAATATTATTAGAAGCACTAAATTTTCATTGTTAT
>VMKM01004486.1:0-16272 GCA_008360985.2 Macquaria ambigua | reverse complement strand
CATCCATCCATCATCCATCTGTCCATCCATCCATCATCCATCCATCATCCATCTGTCCATCCATCCATCATCCATCTGTCCATCCATCCATCATCCGTCTGTCCATCCATCCATCATCCATCTGTCCATCCATCCATCATCCATCCATCATCCATCTGTCCATCCATCCATCATCCATCATCCATCCATCCATCCATCATCCATCATCCATCATCCATCCATCCATCATCCATCCATCATCTATCCATCATCCATCCATCCATCATCCATCCATCATCTATCCATCATCTATCCATCATCCATCCATCATCCATCCATCCATCCATCTATGTAACCTTTTAATCAGGTAGTCTCATCGATGTATCCATCCCAGTACATTCCACCACACAGTTAAAGGCCACGGTGGCAGCAGGGCTCCTTAATTGAAACGACACTAATTATCATCTTCATGTTCTAGATTAGATCAGTGCTGATTAGCCTAAAATAAGACACACACACACACACACAGTCCTGTCTCAACAGAAATATCAGCGTGATCCTCCAGATACTATCTCTGTGTTTGGCATTTCTAAAACTTGTGATGTGTGTGTGTGTGTGTGTGTGTGTGTGTGTGTTACCTCCAGCTGTTGCCATGTGTGTGTCAGGTTGTGTATTTTGCGGTGGAAGTTGCCGGGGAGTTCGGTCCCGCTCCTTTTCAGAGACTCTGCTCGGCCCAGCAGGCTGGTCTTCCTGCTCTCCATCATCATCAGCTCAGCGTGGCTGCTCTGGAGACAGACAGGAGGACAGACAGCCGTCACACAGATGGACAGACAGAACCCAACTTATTTTTGCGACAACTGGTTTGACAACAGTGCGCACGGGTGACATTTTGTTTTCAGAGCTCCTCACCAGCCTCTACTGAACCTGGCGTTTTGAGGTTCATTAACGTACCCATAGCATTATTCAACTCACCACACTGATTGGCTTAAAGTATTACTGGCCCCGCCCCCTCCCTTGACATACCATTTGTAAAGACAGATCTAAAAAGTTTCAGAGCCTGGTACAGAAACATTCGATACTGTAATATCTCAACAACTCTACATTGTTGAGTTTCAATATATTTTGATACGTTTTCCACCATGAATCTGGCTCTCCACTGGAATCCATTGAAATTGCTATGAATCCAATCAAACTACAGCTGCCGTCCTCCATACACGAAGAAGCTCCACAAGCCTGCGGGTGGTGAGCATGGGCGCCTAGTTATAGTTAAAAGTGGGGGTGCAAGATTATTGACAGGCAAGGGGAGGTATGGCGGGTAAATGAGACTGCACTCTCTGGGGAATATATTACACCAAACTCCCTTTAAGAAATATGACATATTAACAATTCCTTATGTGTCCGTAAAAACACATAACTCTAGAAACACAAGATAAAGGGCATCATATGTCGACACTCTTATTGTCGATTCGGCATCAATATAATCCATAAAGTTAAACTGTATTTCTGTACAAACCTTTGGATTTTGTCGCCTCAACTCGCTACCAGCCGTCGTTGGTTAGCTGCGCTATTTTAGTGAGCGAAGAGCGTGGGAATGAGAGGCGAACCATTACGAAAATTAAGATTTCTCACTAAAATAAGTGCTGGTTGGTTGATCAGACACACGCTGAATTAAAGACTGAATCATAAAAACCTTAATTCACCGTCTATCATGTGTGTGTGATGGTGGGGATGCAAAAGCACGAGTCTAACAGTGGGGGTGAAGCTGCTGCGCTATGGTGGTGAGCATTTGATCGTAGAAAGTTAGCTTTTCAGCAGAGTGTTCCTTTAACTGCTCTCTCAAAAAGGAGCAGATCTTTTTTTATTATTGTTGTTGTTCGCAGCTCATCTCATGATGAAATGTTTGAGGCAGTCGTAGGAAAATTTTCAGCAGATTTCACTCACAGCTTCACCTGCTTTGACCACTTTAAAGGTAAAACCGTCGCAGCTCCACAGACGCACAGGAATCAAACGCAGCAGCACTTGACGGCAGACTGCAGAGTCCTCTTTGGAAAGATTTTAAAGAAATGCTGCATTTTGTTTCACCAAGTGTTGCTGAATATTTTCTTCTCTTCTGCTTTCTGCTTTTGTTTTTTTGTTTGGGAGGGCAGGAGCTGCAACAGTTTTCTATTTATACCATATGTGTATTTACATAGTTTATTGATATTAATTGTATTTGATTTTTTTAGCGTTTCTACCTGTTTGATTTAATTAAAGGAATGCAGTTGTAAGAGTGCTGTAAGAGAGAGAATGTGAGAAATAAATCCATAATATCCAAACTGTTTCTTTAACTTCATTTTTGTGTCTTCCCTGCTTTTATCTGCACTATTTTTCTATTCGTCTTGCAGTGTTGCAATAGTTCTCTTTAATTTCTCTCAGCACTGTCTTCAGTCTTTCAGTCTGAACTCATTTTGTCATGACCTTTGTTTTCTCTCTTTCTCCTCTTTTCACACCTTCCATCCCTTCATTTCTTGCTTTACATCCTGCCTCTCTCCTCTTTCATATCTTCTTTTCGCTTGTAGTAATCCAGTATCTATCTCCTTTTTGCTAAACTTTTTTCCTTCCATTCCTCCCTCCACTGTCCTCCTCTCTCTCCTATCCTTTTTTATTTTGTGACTCCCTCCATCTTTTCTTGCTTTCTTCTTTTACCCTTGTCTGTTCACTTACAGCACCCCCCTCCATTCTTTCTAATTTGTGGCTTCAACACTTCTCCATCTTTATTTGCTTTACTGTAACGCTCCTCCAGCCCTCCTCTTGTATTTGCTTAATACATCCATCTTTCTTTTTCTCCATCACTCTCCATCTATCTCCTCTCTTTCTTCAGTTGTTAGTGTAACTCTCCTCTGACGCCTCCATCTTTTTTTTTTTGCTTAATTTCCCTTCCTCCTCCTCCTCCTTTCTTTTCTCTTTCTCCTCTTTTCATTTTCTGCATCGATAGCTACTTGATTCTACTTTTCCCTTGTCGTTTATCATTACCGCCCGGGCCCATTTGAATATTTAAATGTCTCTTCTCTGACTCTGTGTGTGTGTGAGAGGACGTATGCATGCGTGTGTGTGTGTGTGTTTTTTTTTGCTGCGCTGTCATCAGAGAGGCGGCGGCCATTTTTCAACGTCGCCGATTCTGATGGAGATGCTATCGCTCGGCGCTTCACGGCCATCCATCCCCTTCACTTAGCTAATAGCCACGCCGCGAGAACGAGGGATCGACAGCAAAATAAAAAAGACGAGTTGAAGGTAAATATGTCGCCGTCGCACTCGTCTAACAGTCAGGAAATTATACGATTTATTCGCTGATGGCAAATATTGATTTAAAAAGGGAAAAGGGAGGAGGTGGGGTGGAGGGGGGTGGGGGTGGTTTTGTTGTTGTTGTTTGTTTGAAGGATGCCACTGATCCAAAGTCAAAGAAAAGAGGGAGAGGGGGAGAAAAGAAGATAGACACGCCGATTAAAATGCATGAGATCCGAACTTTGAGATAAGTGCTGAGAGAGGGATCTTGGAGAAATGGGACGGTGGAGGGGAGGCAGGGGAGGCGGAGAGTGATGGTGTGTGTGTGTGTGTGTGTGTGTGTGTGTGTGTGGGGTGCATGGATGGCTAGTTGTGATGTATTCATGCCTCTAGTCAATCTCCATGCAAGGATGGACTGAGATGCACAGGCCTGAGGACGGAGAGAGAGAAAGAGACAAGAAGACGAGAGAGAAAGAAAGAGAGAAAAAGAGAAAAATACAGTAAATAAACAGAGTGAAGGAGAGAGGACGAGCTGCACCACGTCCACACTGACAGACGTGACAGGACGCCACGCACTGTGAACTGAACTTCATGCTAGCACCGCCCACCACCACTTCTCAGAGTCTCAGAAGTCAGCCAGCGGTGTGACATGTGAACGCTGAGAAAGGTTCAACTTTAGAAGAATAATCCACTGATGCAAGCCAGCGACAACCTGGTGACAGCCAATCACACGTGTTGTGAGTTGTTTTCTACTCCACTTGACCACGTAGAAGAACTTTAAACTAAAGGGAGGAGACGCTGATTGTCATGGTCAACAGCTTCTCTACAATATAACTTTAACAAGCTACCAAGACTCAAGAAAGAGAACAATGCATGGAAACAGGTACATGAACAGGTACAGAGGCAACGTGAGAAGATAACTGCCCCGTCAGAGCCGAGTACCTAAGTCTCGTGCAGACTTCCTGCCTCTTTGTGTCGGTGTATATGAAACACATATAGAGACATGGACTGTCCAACGAGACCGGACTAACTGACAGAAAAGTGATGCAGTGGTGTGCCAGGAGGTTTAGCCTAAATGTCCGTGGAGTTAAAGATCATTATTTTATTTTTTGGGATTCCCCTTCTTGTGTGACGCGTCCCTCAAAGATTACAGATTCAATCAAGAACAAAGTGCTGCTTGTAAAGTCGTAGGTTTGCTTTTTTACATGACGACTGCTGAGGAAAAACTTACTCGCTGGCTTGTGAATGTTGACACGCCCACAGCGAGAGGTGTAGTTTGATTTCAGTGGGTTTTAGCTTTAAGCTAGCTAAATCAGAAATGGCTGTTAATGTGTGGAAATGACGACATTAGAGTTGTCAGCAGATCTACTCTGTGATCGGCTCTACTGACATTTAGAAAGAGAGATCGCAGAGAAAGTTAGAGGCGTCAGAAAGCCGTTTTTACCGCCACAGCTCCAGACTGTCTTTCCAACATCATCGCTTTCAAAAAGCTCAGTTTTTCTCATTCACGCTAAAATGCAAGATCAGCGGAGACCATTCTAGAAAAACCTTCGTTTTTGGGAGAGAAACAAAGAGAAAGGATGTGTTTTAGGATTTCAGCAGGCTTAATGTGGACATACATTAAAGTGAGTTTGTGAGAGAGAGACAGGAGGATCATCTCTCTTGAATCACAGCTTCACTTTTTACTAAGCCTTCATTTAACCAGGAGATAATCCTCTCCACCTCTCCTGATCTTGATTTTGGTTTTTCCTCTTTCAGGGTTCACAGGAGAAACGTAGAGGGCACTCTGACCTCTGACCTTTTGCCTCCTCTCTCCCGGTCTCTTGTGGATCTGATAATCTACGACCTTTTTCTGCTTTTGAAGCCATTAAAAGTTTCTGTTGATCGCAGCATCGGCTCAGTGTCTGGACTGAAAACATAAAACATCAATTGCGACTAATTTAAACTAATTGGCTGTTGCTTCAGACCCATATGTCAGATATCCAGTTTCACAAAAGCTGTTTAGTTGTGTTTCAGTCCTCAGTAGTTTATAGACGAGCAAACTGGGATGTAAAGTCAATAAGACAGCATGTACATTTACAAGCATATGTGATTTATGTATGTTAATATACATAATGTATGTATGTGTATGTACAAAAACTGCAGACTATGAGGACTCTGGGTATACTTTATATATATATATATCTATATATATATATTTTAAAATGAGAGAAAGAACTAAACTTTAAATATGTTGTTTAAATAACTAGGCCTTCTGGAAATTGTGAACGGCATTTGTCACTTCAATTTCTTACATTTTATAGACTTTTTCAAAGAATGATTAATCAGTTAATTGAGAAAAACAATCGGCAGATCAATCGATAATGGAAAGAATTATTTGCAGCTTTAACTTTACCTATTTTTCAATATTCAGATATAAATATACTGAAAATCTACTTTACAACAAATGCAGAGCAGCAATAAATGGTGAAATGTTACAATATATTACAGATATATTATTAGATATATTCCACAAATGATGCAAAAACACTGTTCAACATAAAATGTGGTAATGATTTCAAAAATGCTTATGTCATCTTAATGTAAAACATGCATTACTGCAGGCTGGAAATATTGTTAGACCTGTTTTTGATTCACAAAAAAAGAAGGAAAACCTGGACGATCATTATAGCAAACCAGATACAAAGAGATGTATTTGTACGTAATATATTTAATCACATATTCGTGTTAAGAAAACACAAAAAAATGTCAGAGCCTTCCAGAAACAGAGAGAAACGAGGGATAAACGCTTGACAAAACAGACGAGAGGGAGGAGAGGAGGGAGGAGGGAGAAAATCAACAAGCAATCATAAGTTTAATTTGGTCTCCATATTAATGAGCACGGAGCTGAAATGTCAGCAAAAATGCACTCATACATGAAAAACATTTAATGCATTTTGAACATTAGTTTTTTTCCTCTTCTCTCTTCTCGCAGATTCATCTGATCCGCCAAATGAGAGAAGTTTGTCGGAGGCTGCGTAACGGAACGATTTTGTCGTCGCGGCAACTAAAGTTCGGGGGATGTGATAAGGACGCATCATCCTCCTCCTCTTCCTCCTCCTCATCTTTTCTCCTCTCCTCTGTCTTTGTGTCTCAATTTCTCTTCTTTAACAGTTTCCATCTTTCCTTCTTTTCTTCTCTCTGTTTCAGTTTTCTCTTTTCTTCTTCTCTCATCTTTTCCGTCTTTAAATCCTCTTTGCCTCTTCTGTTTCTTCTCCTCTCTTTCTTCCTCCTCTTTCTCCTCCTCCTCTCTATGCTGTCTTCTTCTTTATTGATTTCCTTTTCGTATTTCCTGTATTTTCTTTGCTAATTCTGTAATTAAAGCTGCTGCCTCAGAGTTTGCTTCATTCAGGGTCGTAGCCAGGTTTCTTCCCCTCTACCCCTGAACATGAATAACCAAACTAAAACAGTGATATTGGACTTTTCTTCAAAACCCTGGATTACATACAATAGCCCTATTCACAGGGGACTTGTATTACCTGGGGACCTCTAGTGATTTGTAATAATCGCGGAGGTCGTCTGTGATCTAAACCCCGTGTGAATCTAACATGTCCGTAATTTGTAAAGTAAAAATTCCACCACAAATTACCCACCATATTTCACCAAACACAGAGGTCGTGTGATAATATTAGTCCTGTGCAAATCGTTCAGGAAGCAGATTTTATGCAGAGGCTTGACATCATATCTGGGAGATAATGTCAGTAACTTCTGGTAATGCTAGTCCTGCATGAATACTGCTAATGACGACTTTTTAAAACATTTCTTTCTACCGTATTTACACATGGCACTTACAGAATGATTACAGTGAGAACAAGACTATGGTTCTAGGAAATACAGTACTTATACTATAAATATACTGCTTAAGGTTTAGCTAAGTTTAGAAAAGTTTAGGGTTAATAAAAAAGTGAACATCCTACTGTAAACTGTTAAATTATACACCCTGTTATCCCAGCATAAAAAAGGAGCCCGTTGGAAATCAGCATAATAACACACAGGCCCGGTGTATTCAACTGTAGTCTGTAATCTCCGCCCAGGAAAAAATACAGAGAACATGACCTCTGCGTCCTCGTGCTTCATCTCTGTCTTCGTAAAAGACTTCTTTAACAATACTGTGGTGGCCGTTACTGCTAGTACTACTGCTACTACAGTACTATACTACTACCAGTATGCGGACTAGTACCACTGCAGCTCATAGTAACAATGCAACATCCTTTCATGTTTCTCCTCTCCATTGTCCATCCTGTCTCTGCTTCTTTCTTGTTTTCTTCCTAAACAAACTGTGTGTGTGTGTGTGTGTGTGTTTGGGAGATACACAAAGAGGTAAAAAAAAAACAAAAAAAAACACTGTATGCTTGCTTACATTTGTGTGTGTGTGTGTGTGTGTGTGTGTGTGTGTGTGTCTCCGGTTGAGATGGATGTTCCAGCGGCTATGAAAGAGCAGGAAGTGGCTCTCTGACACCCCATTTATACTGCCAGACACTTCAACCTGTGTGTGTGTGTGTGTGTGTGTGTGTGTGTGTGTGTGTGTGAAAGTACAGCCACATCTTTAGGTGACATCACTCTCCCCAAACTGCCTCCAGTTTACAATAATTGCAATAATTACTTCTGTATATTTTGCTTCAGTTTGTTTTTCAAAGACGTTACAGCCAACCTGATGTTTATATTTCCTTTTTTTATATTTCTATGTGAACATGAGCACAAGCTTTTACAAATTATAGCTATTACGTTTAACTTTTACCAAACCAATTTCCAATTTAACAAATTGTCACTTGTTTTTGAGAAATATAACAGACAACGTACGTATTTTACAGCTGTTTACGTTTACATGTCTCTATATTTAAATTCTTTCCACGTTCATTTTGAATATCTCTGCCTTTCTACTTTCCTGATGGTGTAATACTGAACAAGTGAAACCCTTTAACTCTAAATTTAAAACCAAACTCAAACTAAACTCTTAAACCGTCTGTGTTGCTGAGAGTTTCTAGAAGTTTCTCTTTCACCAAATTAAAACCCTTCTGTTTGGACAAAAAAAGCAAAAAGCAAAGAGACTTTTCTCTCTTTCCAAACGAGGCGACAACAAAAGACCCGGCAACATGTTTTAATTGTCGCCATGGAAACCAGATGAATGAGCCATTTGACTGGCCGGTAAAGACGGCTCGCCATTCAGCCTCGCAGCGAGTCGTGTGTGTGTGTGTGTGTGTGTGTGTGTGTGTGTGTGTGTAGCCGGGAGGTCATTAGTACAAAGCAAAGAGGGTGAAATTTCTACCAGTCTGTTGAGATACAGAGAAAGAGAGAAAGAAAGAGAACAGAGAGAAGAAAACATAACCAACAGTTGAATGAATGCACATACTAATAACTGTCCATTAAAAAAGCAGAAGCAGAAATCAATACTCAATCCCCTCTGCTATTTATGGATTTCCTGATTCACCTGAAAATGCTTTCTTCATACGATTATGTCACATAATACACATTTCACACAGTTAGTCTGTGTTCAGGGCTTTATCTCCCCGTTTACCTGATCACTGGTAACTTATGATACGGAACATGTTTCTGTGACATATGGTGCTGCCAACAAGTCCTCCAACATAAACGACAGGACAGGTCGTTTGTCAATGGCTCCTAAAACGACATACTGTATATAGGCGTATCGGACCTTCGTCATCATGGTAACAATAATAAACACGTGGTTAATGTTTGGTCAGGTTTAGGCAGCAAAACTACTTGGTTAGGTTTAGGAAAAGATCGTGGTTTGGGTTAAAATAACTATATTAGTTACGTATGTAAGTTAAAATAAGTCAACGCTGACTTTTGGTTTCACACAGGACACAACAGCAGTGTTGCGGTGGCTTTTCCAGGATGTATGAATTTGCAACTAGATGTCTTGGTTGAAAAGTGTCTAGGTTTCATAATCCTTGTTTCAACAGCATGTCAGTGCCTGCATTTCAGTGTGAAGCAGGCCCTTAGTTCATGTTGAAATATAGTGATTTAACTGCCAATGAAACACATCTGAAAAAACTTTTAAAACCGAGTTTTTTCCAGTTTAATCCTAGACATTTAAACCATCCTTACTGTTTCTCTTCTCTACCAGAGGTTAGCAGCAACTACAGAGCAGGAAACAGAAACAGCAGCAACAACACAGGAAAGAGCACAAACACCACACCTGCAGACAAGTAGCCAGGTAGGTTACAGGTGTGTTACTGTGAGGATGAGATTTAGCACCACCAGCCTGTGAATAAGCCAGAGGTCAATTAACTAAAGCAAAACTTTGGTCTACATTTACATATCTCGATATATCCCTCTTATAGATTTCATCTCTTTGTTTTGTTTTTGTCTTTTTAATCTATTTAATCTAGCTTTTAGTTTAGCTTTTATTTAACTATTTATTTTCATTGGTCTCAAATTCTTAAATTGTTTTGTTGTTGTTGTTTTTACGGTCTCCTCTTGTTCCGTCTTATTTTCTCATCACCTGTGAAGCACTTTGAACTGCACTGACTTGTATTAACGTTGCTATAAAAATAAAGTTTGACTGATTCATTGATATCTCAAAAACTACAGAACTGTATATTTCTCGCTCCTCTGCTGTTCAGACTAACAGACAGACCATCAGTATGTTGTTTGTTCTGTCCAACTGTGTGATACTGCAGAGTATAATGAACACTGCAGCCTCTGGGGGAAGCAAGCAGTGCTTTATATTACTATGGTTATTATTATGTGCTTCTAATCTTCATTACAAGACCAAAATATTACAAAATATAAATTATAGAAATGTATAAAGAAAACACCATCAACTGACTTTGATTTTATGTGCTGAAAGAAGTCAACTAAATTGATTATTATCACTGATAATAAGAGTTAGTGGTTTCATTTGTATCAGCTGAATATTGTTGGTGCAAAAAAACAAGTGACAGATAAAGAGAGAGAGAGTGAGTGTTGGCAGTAAGGAGGTTGACTCATCCAGGCTGTGGTATGCCGCTAGTGTTCGATGCCAGGTGACCTTTGACCCACTAAGAACCCTGGGAATTCTCTCATGGCAAGACAGTATGAGACCAAACAATACGAGCAGAGAAGAAGAAAACGCTGAGGAATCCCAGAAAATTCGACCAAAACTTGGGTTCAAACAGCCGCTTCCATTTTTGGATCTGGTTCCCGGTCGGCACCCGGATTCGTTAAGCTCTGACGCTAACGAATCTCTTATCAAACCTTTTATCCCTCCTCTTTACTGATTACATCAGCTGGAGCTAATTAATATTAATTCTGTAACAGTGAAACTGCTGTCTGTTGGTTAATGTGCTCTACTGTGGCCAAAGATTGTTTGTGAGTGAAAAGACACATCACTCTGCAAAATCTCTCTGCGACCGCAAGTCAACTGTGTTTTTGTAGTTCAACAGAGCGGCGCGTTTAATACAGAAGAGAATCCCACTTAAACTTTTTATGCACATCAAATCCATATTTTGAGCTCATTAACCTTGTAGTTCTGAATCAGGACCTCCATTATTTGGCATGTTCCAGCTGTTATTTCAGTGTGTCAGAACAATCGATATCAATGAGTCAATCAACATTTCATATCTTCTGCTGCTCAGCTCACGTTCAGGTTGGAGCTTCAGGTTGTGAACATTAGTTAGGCTAGCAAAGAAAGAAAGAAAATATGCAACAACATGACAAATCTCTGTCTCTCCTGGTCACTTCACATCGTGTGTGTGTGTTTATGTGGCTCTTATACTTGTATTATTGTGAGGACCAAATGTTACAGACCTTGGAAAGAAGACTATAGTTAAACAGGCTACCTCCCATGTCCTGGATTCAGAATGCAAACTGCTCCCATCAGGTAGACGCTACGGGGTTCCAATTAAATACAGGTAAAGACACCTGAACAGGTATAAAAACTTATTCATGCCTCTGTCAGTGGATCTCCTAAACTCAGGACATAATGAGGGTGTGAAATGAGATGCTGTGTTGCATGTATTTGAATGCACTTCATGTCTGTTACTGCACTATAACTGTATGTATTTTTATGTGGCAGCTTTTATGTCAAGACAAGACAAATTTCCTCAGGACCAATGAAGTCTTCTTGAATCATTCTGTCTGGTCTGTTTGGGGGTGAGGCTGAGTGTTAGAGCTGAGACTAGCATTAGGTTAGGGTCAGGGGCCGGGGAATTAATTATGTCAACGAGTGTCCTCATGAGTATAGAAGTACACGTGTTTGTTGTGTGTGTGTTGCTGACCCCATAGGAAGCTGGATGGATCCCACTATTCAGTATCTACACAAAGACAGTCTTTATACTGGGGGGTGGGGGGGTGGGGGGCATGTTTGGCAGTGTCTTTCCTGTGTGTGTGTGTGTGTGTGTGTGTGTGTGTGTGTGTGTTCCTTGGTTATATTGTTCTTTACTTTTATTCCAGTTGAGCAGACCACACTGGAAACAATTATTAAGGATATTAAAGATGAATAAAATAACACTTAATAACACTGTGTGTTGTTACTGTGTTGAATGTGTGTTTATACTATATATGTATATATCTGCTCAGGCAACATGTCAGGCCAATAAAGCCTCAATGATTGTTACGAATAAGAGAGAGATCCTCCATTGATCAAGGTCACTTCTCTGTGTTGTTAAGTCAGTTTACTAGTCATCTCAGTGGCGTGTGTGTGTGTGTGTGTGTGTGTGTGTGTGTGTGTGTGTGTGTGTGTGTGTGGTGACCACTGACTTACAGTCTTACTGAAGTGGGCAGGTGTTGGTCAACAACACAGCCTCTGTTGCTGGCTTCCGCCCTGGGTGTGTGTGTGTGTGTGTGTGTGTGTGTAAATGGAGTAAATGAGACAAACAGGCCAATGCGCTGGTCTTTATTTACCTCAACTGCAGAGACAACCAGGCCTTTATCTGAGACAGACTTTTATTCTGAAATGTCATTTATCATGTCTCACTAAGAAGCCTCTCTGTGTAAAATTAGCTGTTAATGCAAACTCAACACTTCATCCATGACATGTTGCACAATGTATTTTGTCTCCTTCTGCTTGTGTATTGTATGTTTGTTTTTGTTACCTGCCGTAACACACTATGGATGTAAATTAGCATTCTTGCTAACTCTGGCATGTTTACATGTTGTACTTTTACACTGATGTAGATAACAGTTTATTTGATTCCTACCGCATTGACACATTTTAAGGACTCAGTTACCAGCTAAAATGATGGGAATTAAACAATGAAATGTTTTTAGTGCATTCAATAATCTTCTTACTGTTCATATTGAGAGACAACTGTGATAGAACTTCAGTTACTGCAGTCTTCTGGATTTAGAAGCTTGACATGAACGAAACAGGAAATGACGTGAATCTGCCTCAATGTTAAAATTGTGATTACAGCTTTGAGAGAAAAAAAAATACTACTTCTACAAAATCAGTGTTACAAGCTAACTATGAAAGTCGGAGATCTTTCCACACATTTCTGCATTAAATGGTACGTCACAATAAGGATGCTTGGTTGTTACACACTACGAGAAAAAAACATTACCTGCACAAGATATTATAAGAATTTAGCATCTTTATGGGAACTGACAGCAGCCACCACTCTCTCTTTTTACTGTTGCTTCCCCTCCTTTCCTCTTCTCCTCCTCCTCCTCTCCACCCTCCTCTTCTCTCTCCTCCACTACAATGACAGAAATGTAATAGCATGGCTCTCAGCATGTGTGTGTGTGTGTGTGTGTGTGTCCAGCAGACCGACCATGTCGCCTAAACGACAGACAATCTTTATTCTAATGAAGAAGGTGCCAAGGTCAAACG
Source organism: Macquaria ambigua (assembly GCA_008360985.2). NCBI lineage: Eukaryota > Metazoa > Chordata > Actinopteri > Centrarchiformes > Percichthyidae > Macquaria > Macquaria ambigua. The sequence goes on along the minus strand of VMKM01004486.1, from coordinate 3,218 downwards.
GAGAGCAGGGTGATGAATGGAAAACACACACACACCTACACACACACACACACACACACACACACACACACACACACACATCATGTGGCTCACACATTAATTGTGTACCAGAGCTCCCAGTCGCTTTGCAACTGCAATAATGTGTGTGTTGTCATGTTCACAGACTCTCTCTCACACACACATTTAAAAGGAGGTTTTCCCCTTGAGACGACATTAAACATTATTCTCACGACACACACTTAAACAAACCGTCACAGGAAATAAAATCTGTTTGCAGGTGAAAGAAAAACAGCAGCAGTCTCATAATACTTTAAGACAAAGTGCCACCAACGATCAATAAACCCTCAGAAAAAGAGTTTATTTCTCCTGTAAATGATTAATAATCATGTGGGTTGGTGTTTACTTGTTGTTTAACTTTCCATCCTTGTGGTGGTGTGCACACAGGAAATGAAAATACTAAATCACAGAAAAAAACTCCCAGCAGAGGTCCGTCTGCACATTTAACTATTATTAATTACTATTATTAATTATTTTTCTGTGATTAGAAATCATGTAATTTAACAATACTGAAAAGTTTGTTATGTTTCTTGTCGAGTGTGAAACTGAAACCAAGTAAGAAAAGTAAAAAAATAAAAGTACATCTAAATGTAGGAACTATTTATCATTTTTATAATGTAAGAATAAAAACACATAATAATATAAACACGGCTTTAAGCTACTGCTACTCTGTGATTATTAAGCAACAAGAGTATAAAAATTGTCAGTATGAATTTTATATAATTTATAATTCAAATCAAAAATTTTATTTCGCTTAATAGCTGGTAGACTCTTTCAAATTAAAGGTAAAGAAAGTTACATTTAGTGTTTCACACCAAACCTGCTGTGTGTGTTTGAGGTCTAATGTTTTGAATGTGTTTCCTTCCTCATAAAACATTTTTTTTTAATATTTTGAAATCTGTGTTGTTTATAGCTCTGTTTAATACCGGCGTGTGTGTGCTAGTAGAACACGAAATACAAACTAAACAGTGACCAGCTGATCCAAACATTGCTCCATAGCGCCACAAGTGGCCAACATGTCGCAGGGTAACTTCAAAATAAGAGCAAACTAATTCATGTTATTCTGCATTAAAGATTTCCTTCACTAAATCCTGCCTCGTTTTGGTGAAAACTTTTAAAATAAAAGTCAAATAAAAGGTTTTAATTCTGTCGCTGCTCGTTGTTTTGGGAGACGAGCCGTTGCTCGATGTTTTGAAGGGAAACTCTGCAAACATGTTTACAGCCGACCTTGGCCCGACATTGGCTCGATGCTCGTCAACTACTTTTATTTCTGCATGAGATTTCTGTGTGTGTGTGTGTGTGTGTGAGTGTGTGTGTGTGTGTGTGTGTGTGTGAGTGAGTGTTAGCGTCAGGTTTCAATCAGACGGCGTTCCTGGGAAGCTGAGGGAGTCTCAAGAGAGAAGAGATACAGAGAGGGAGGGGGGAGACAGAGAGACAGACAGAGACAGACAGAGAGAGAGAGAGAGGGAGAGAGAGAGAGAGAGACAGAGAGACAGAGAGAGAGAGAGAGGGAGAGAGAGAGAGAGACAGAGACAGACAGAGAGAGAGAGAGAGAGAGAGAGACAGAGAGACAGACAGAGAGAGACAGAGAGACAGACAGAGAGAGAGAGAGAGACAGAGAGAGAGAGAGAGAGAGAGACAGAGAGACAGAGAGACAGAGAGGGAGACAGGGAGAGAGGGAAAGTTGGCGAGATGCTGCTGAGTCGTGTCTCTTTGTTCTAAAGCAGATATATCCCCGACTTTATCAAGACTGACAGAACAAACGCACAGGAAACAGCCTCCCACAGGACACATAATCCACACACACACACACACACACACACACACACACGCGCACACACAGATGAGAGAGACAGCAAACACACTAAGACACGCAGAGGTCTGAAGGCGTGAACACACACACTCGAGAAAACTAAGAACATTTGAGAAAGTGCACACACCAAGGTTTGATGATGTACACATCAACACACACACACACACACTCAAAGATACTAGAGATATGTTACACACACATAACTTTGAAAATGTGTGTGTACTTTTAGAGGACAAAAACACACTAACTGCATCTGCAAACACACACACACACACACACACACACAGATGCTTAAGCAGACACACATGCTGACAACATACACACGTTTCTATATGACAACACAGGAGATGGATTAGCTTGGACGAGAGAACACACACACACACACACACCACAGAAGCTGTTCGTCACAGAAGAGAGAGTTACACAAGGTCAAATAAAAAAGTGAATGTATCCTCTGTATTTATATATAAACATCCATATCAAACTATAAAAAGTCGTTATGATGAAACTGATTATTGTTTTCATTGTTTATTCACTGTATGGTAACTGTGTTGCTCTCCAGACATTTGTGCTGTGCTCCTGTCAAAGTTTTAAACTTAGCGAGGTATTTACTGACACTACAGATGTAAACGGGTCGCAGTTCTGATTCGTATGAAGTGCCGCTAAACGATCGCTCACTACGCTGGTCAGACACCGCAAAGGTCAGGAGGACAAAAGTAAGATTTTAAAATCTTTAATGAAAGACACAAACATGCAGAACTCATATAACATACGAAATTATATGAACACACACAAAGACACACTTAAAATCATACAATAAACTGACTGAGAGACTGAAATATATAAAAGGTACATGAGAAAATACACACACACACACACACGCACACACACACAGTCCCAGAGGACTTCAGCTCTTCTTGCATAACAAGCTGCAACAAACGACAAAACGCGACATCAGGACGTCTGACCCAGGAAGCGCTCGACTCAACACATTCTGCCAGACACACACATGTACACACACACACTGTGTACACACACACACACACACACACACACACACTGTACACACAGCAGACACACAGCGAGGCAGCAGCAGAGCTCTGCAGGTCTCTGGAGAGAAGAAAAGGGAATATCAGTCTACAAAGAAAGAAAGAAAAGTGTGTGTGTGTGTGTGTGTGTGAGCATGTGTGTGTGTGTGTGTGTGTGTGTGTGAGCATGTGTGTGTGTGTGTGTGTGTGTGTGTGTGTGTGTGTGTGAGCGTGTGTGTGTGAGAGAGAGAGATTTTCCTGAGCTGCAGGACGTTTCTTTTGTAGGATAAGGAGAGATTTTTGCTGTTTCAAAGTGTTTT
>VMKM01004485.1:0-16285 GCA_008360985.2 Macquaria ambigua | reverse complement strand
GGACCAAACTGAGCACATTTAAGAAAATCACTTAAACTTAAAGAATGAGAGCATTTTTCTTGCTTTGTAAATCCCTGATAAAAGTAAAGTAAAACAAGGTTCTTGGGAGGTGTCAGAGGTGTTTGACTTACCGGTAAGGGCAGGCCCACAGGCTTTGGTGTGTACTGGCTGTACATGTTCATAGGCAAAGGGACATACACCGGCACTGGGACAGGCAGGACTATGACTGTGGGTACAAAGTTGTCTGCACACAACAGAAGAAATCAGAAACATCAAAACACTTAATTCTGGAAAGAGGGTATGTGTGTACATCTTTGTATTTGTATATTTTATTTATCTCTCCATGAGCAAAGATATGTGTGTGTTAGCATAATATAGATATTTTCTGATACACTGTAATAGGGTATTAAAGTTAATTTGGCTGAGCATTTAAAAAATAAAAAATAAAAAGATTAAATTTTACCTGTCTGTGTTTCGGTGTCGGTGGTCTGTGTTGCACAGGAGACTCCTTTGTTGTGGACCAATGGTATGCAGAGCATAGACTTGTTCTTCAGTTCCTTGGGGACTGTTTGAATACTGGCCTGAAGAACAGACAAATAAAAACATCTTCTTCAACAACAACAACAACAACAGCAAAAGGAATACCAATGATCTGCATATACTGTAAGTCTTAAATTCTCATGCAGCTATTAAGGTTATATCTTGGCTATTTCAAATATATGTACTATGTGGAAGACTTAAACTTACATGTCCAACAACCTTCGTGTGAAGGTCAGGGACAGAGACTGAGGAGAAATAAGAGTTTGAGTCAGAAACACAAAGATCTGATCCAGAGTTTATGAAGCATCTTAATCTCTCATAGTTAATAGCTATTCCACAGTATGTGCATACATAATGTCTGTGTACCATGCTGTGCAGAGCTGGCAGAGCCACTGGACTGCCTGGCCAAAGCGCCAGCAAGTGACGTAACGTTAGCGATGACCAGGGAGGACTCCGCTGAGCCTGCAGATCCAGGAGGTGAAGAGACTGTTGGCAGGAAACAAAGCAGAGTTACTGATTTATCCCAACATTTTATACAGTAAATAAAAACAGAAGTCAGACTAGAAGTCTTCAGGCAAATCAGATCTCCTAAAAACCCAACGATCTCACTCAAAGCAGGTCTATAAGTGACAATCCACCTCAGGTCTGGATCACATCCAACCTAAACTGCTACAGGTCTCGTGTCTGTGTGAAATATTGATTTGACCCAAGAGAGCAGTCAGCATGCTGCAGTCAGGTGATAAAAAAATAAATCACTGACTTGAATGTGGCCTTATTATGTTACAGATTGTGCCTGTTGCTTTACGGAGATTTATAGGGAGTTTCAGCTCAATGTTTAGCTGTCCGGCTGCAACTTTACTGTTTTGGTTCACTCTCATCGCTTTTATAGCGTTGTTTTCGGCTGCTGCAGACAGCTTTCGGAGAAAAAGCTATAAAAAGCAACTGTACATGACATGCTCAGCACCAAACAGCAGACAGACACAGTTAGCAACCAGCTGGTGAACACAGTGGAGCATTTAGCAGCTAAAGAGACAGATATTTCAACCAGGAGGCGGTAGAAACCACAAACAGAGCAAACAGAGAGACAATATTGGACTTACATTAATCAGGTGGACAAAAACACGACTCCAAATGAATGATAATGTTGCTCTGTAACTGCTGGATGTGTAAATAAGCAGGTTTCTGATCAAATAATGTCAGTGTTACATTCAAACCTTGTTTCTGCTGCCCCCAAGTGGCCAAAAAATGTGTTATAGCAGGTTTAATATTACATTCTGGCCCAGAGGCACATATACTAGTTACTTCCCCAAGCACTGAATTCCACTGTAGGCTTTACTAGACATAACTGCACTCTTCATGATATGTTTTACTCCCACAAGAAAAACAAGATGCCTAAAGTGTTACATGGGTTTACAACAAAGAGGCAGCACATTAGAAATTAAGAGTATCAGCAACTATTTCTGGATTCTGGTTCTTTCAGGTTTCCTTAAGGTCCAACAAGGCTCAGATCCAGTAAATGTCAAGCTCAGACATAAAGACAAACAAAACATCAGAGGGCAACAACACACACCTTTGTTGACCATGTGGACCTTTCTGTTGCAGAAATGTAGGAGACACCTCAGGTCACAGAAGTGTTTGACGTCTCCCAGCATGGCAAGACTCTGCCTCAGCTTCCCTTCGCGACCGCAGGTGTCACACTTGGCCATCTGAGAGGAAGCAGAGAGTAAATGTGTTGTCAGTGCAAAGCACTTCATCACTATCGCCAATTTAGGATTTTAACAACTTCAGCTTTTAGGCTTGCTTATATGCAGGTCGGGCTGAAACTAACAATTATTTATCTGCTGATAATTGTCTAAATTAATTATTTGGTTTATAAAATGTCAGAAAATAGGAACAAAATCACAATTTCCAGGACCCCAAGGTGACATCTTCAACTGTCCAAAACTCAAAGACATTCAGTAGTCTGTCCTACACGGCTGAGAAAACCAGCAAATATTCACATTTGAGAAGCTGGACATTTTTGCTTTAACATTTTTGCTTTAAAATGACTAATGTTTCACTATGGGAATCGCCTCGGCGTGACCATCTACGGAAGCTACGGAAACACCACGTCTGTCAGTGACAGGTCGAACTGTGCTCGGGGCACGCCCCCCCTCATATTACCACAGTCGACCAGCCCCTCTCAAATCACTCCATGCCCCTAGTGGAATGAGCCTTCAGACCCTGAGGGGGCTGGAAACCCTTACATCGATAGGCCAGAGATATAGCCTCCACAATCCAGTGGGACAACCTCTGACGGGACACTGGCTTGCCTTCATGAGGAGTGGCCCAGGACACAAACAGCTGATCCTCTCGCCTGAACCCTGCCGTCCTACTCACATACACATGTAGAGCCCGCACCGGACACAATGTGTTAAGCCTCTGCTCCTCCAAATCTCATCTGAAGACGTCAGATTTGAACGTCTAAAGGTGAACGTCGAACTAGACGTTTTGGTCCTTTTGGCTGTCCACAGAGCACAGGCAGGATACAGCCTCTTTAGCCTTCGGTGCTATGGACGGCCAAAAGGACCAAAACGTCAAATTTGACGTCTTCAGACATCAAATTTGTACGTCTAAAGGTGTTAATTTTGAACGTCTTGAGACGTTTGAACCTTAAGGCTTCCATGCTATTGGTTGGCGTCAACATACCCACCCCTTTTTGACAGTAGGGGCTGGTTGGGCTATACTTACACCTATGTTGTGGTCATGTGGGCTCTTACTAGAGGTTACGTTTGTGCTACGTACCTATCACGTGTCTTATATGCAACTGTGAATTACTATTTGGGACAGTCCATTTGTATGGGGTGGCTCAGTCCCTACTTCCGGTCACAACCGCTATATTGTGAAATAGGTCATATGTAGGGTTTCCCCTCAGAAACTGATGAAGTGGTAGCACCCACTTTTAAACGCCTGAAAACGCACAATTTTCACATACATAATTTTTTCTACAAAACATTATGCTCTTTCGCAGAAAATAATGATGGAAGCAAATGAACTCACACATTTGGCACTATGAGCCTCCAAGTGACAGGAGTGCCAAGCAACTGTCCCATAGACTCTAATGTTAACTGAGAGCAAACATTTCAATTTTCTATCCTGCTCTAATTCTCACATTTTTGGCATTTCACACACACATTTCACACAGCACGCTCAGCGGGGTCTCCTCTCTATGACGACATTCAGATTTAGGATTTTAGGAGTTACGGTCTTTGAGTTATAAGCAGGAGTATGAGGGATGCGCGTACGCCTCAGCTTAATCTCTATGAAATGAACTCTCTGAGCCAGGACTCACACAGCATCACCATGGCAACCTTTGATTGCAATGTACATTGTAATTTTAGTGGCAGTGATGCACTGATTCATTTATTTACTTTTGACACACACATTACATGTTTTGAGTGAGTGATGTGCTTAAGCAGTTGGAAAATAAAAAACTAATTTCTCAGCTGTTGGAAAGCCTGTGTGGGTGTTCATGTTATTTTGTCCATCTTTATATCTCTGTACCTATTCTCACGTCTCTTTTACATCTCTGTCTCTTCTAACTGTTGAACAGCTGACGCTCCTGTCTCCAATCAACGCTCAGTGTCTAATGGAGGGTCAAAGGTCACATCAGAGAGAGTGGCCCTGCTGGTTCTCAGTGCTCTCCTGGCAGCTGCTGTCATTGTCATTTGCCGTCTCTGTAAGTTTGTCATGTAGATTGACTTTTAAAAGATCACAAAGCTGCAGTGGAGAATAAACAGATGTTTTGGGTTTTAGGGTGACCTCAGTGAGTTTACAGTGGAACAAACTGTTCATTGGGATAAGGTACCAAATGTCTGCACGTTGATTTTCCTGGCAAACTCAAAATAAATGGAAACCATTAGAAGTGCTGTAAAAATAGAAAAAGATAGATGAAATTCAGTCACATTTTGTTCTTTTTTGGAACCCAAACTTCATCTTATAGTTCATATTACTGCAGTAACTAAATCCCTCTGACTTAATCTTGGAGAGAGTTTCTTCTTAAGACAAATGACCAAGCACTGACTGACTCTCCACTGGAGAGTTTGACTTGTACTTCCTTTTTTTAATCAGCTTTTGATAACATGCAAAACAAGAAAAGTTTCCAGACAGTGAGAGACGAGCATGAAGCTGTAAAAAGAAATCTCACAGGTAAGCAAGTCAGGTTTTGAAACTGTCTAAAAAGGTAACAAGTCTAGTGTAACTTTTGACATGTTCTTTTTCAGTTTAATCCCAACAGGTGACTGATCTCTGATAATAATCGGTTTTCAAGTAATCTCTCTTTTACTGTTTTCTTATTTTGACTATAGTGTGAACAATTTTTGTTACTTCTCTGTTCAGGTTTAGAAAAAAGACACATGTTAATAAGACTGACGAAAGTGAAATCTTTATCCTTTTTTTCATAACAGAAATACTCTCTGAAATAAATGCGTACAAGATGGTGCAGTCTTTTCAAGGAAACATTAGTAAGTGATGGGTTTTTCCCTTCATGTTTGTTCTCTGAAGCTGTAAAACCTTCTAAAAACTTATAAACGTGCAACCTGTAACCTCAAGGCTCCTGCTTCCTCCAAATCACACAAATACAAACAGTAATTTGTTGCACCTGACTGACATCTTTGTGACGTCTCTGTGGTCTCTTCAAAGACGAGTCATGTCCAAAATGTGAAGAAGGCTGGGAGTTTCATGGAGGAAAGTGCTATTATTTCTCCACCGATAGATCAACCTGGAAAAAGAGCAGAGATGAATGCCGACGGCTCAGAGGAGACCTGGTTAAGATAGACAGCAGAGAGGAGCAGGTACAACACACTGCTGCAGGTTCATGTAGCTCACTGGCCTCGTTTTATCACATTGTTACATACGTGATCTCTCAGCACAGAAACATGATGTTACATGTTGTATTGTTCATCAACTTTTCCTGTCCAGACATTCCTGGAGCAGAAACTGAGAGAAAAAATGAACGATGATGAGGACAAGTTCTGGATCAGACTGACAGACTCAAAGAAGGAGGGCACGTGGTTGTGGGCAGACGACTCACCACTGGACACGAGGTTTGACTCTTTGACTCTTTGTCAATTTCCAAAATCAATGTTACCAGTTTTATTGAACCAGTTCTTTCTGTTCTCACTTTCTCAGATTGACTTTTTGGTTTAAAACTGAGCCGGACGACTGGACAGGGATCGATGCTGATGGAGAGGACTGTGTGAGGATGGGGGAGAAAGGAGGAGCCAAAGACCTGAAGTGTTGGTTTGATAAATCCTGTAAAGTGCCTCACAGAAGAATTTGTGAGAAGCAGAAAAAATTGGGCCATAAGATAAATACATGTGTGTGACAGCCAGTTCAGCTCTCGGACTATTTAACACGTGTAAAGTGCGTCTGAAATGTAGTTCAGCTCAAGCCTCGCTCAGCCCGTTAAACAATCTCAGTACAGGATACAGATTTATGTTTTTAATACAGCTAATGTTCAAATACATAAATAAATAAGGCCCTCAAACATTAAAGTGCTGTTTTTTAAATGTGCTCAACAATTAAGATAAAGATCACACAACAGAGAACCAGTGGTGGAGGAAGTATTCAGATCCTTCATTCATCAAGTAAAAGTACTAAAACCACACTGTAAAAATACTCTGTTACAAGTTAAAGTCCTGCACTTATGTAAAAGTATGAAAGTATAATCAGGAAAATGTCCCTGTGACTGTTAAACTGTTATATATTATATCATTAGATTATTGTTACTCATGCTTTCATGTAAAAGCAGCATTTTACTGTTGGAGTTGGTTGAGTTGAAGCTCATTTGAACTTTTTTGTATAAAACTGCAACTAATTATTATTTTCATTATGGATTAATCTGCTGATTATTTTCTCCACTAACTGATTGATTGTTTGGTTTGTAAAACTTCACAGTCTTTGTTTTGTCCAACAGTCCAAACCTCAACATTATTAAAAAATAAATTAAAATAATTACAAAGAAAAGCAACAAATCCTCACATTTGAGAAGCTGGGAGCATGAAATGTTTTACATGAAAAATGACAAACGATTATCAAAATAGTTTCCAAGTAATTTGTCAATGTCAATCGACTAATTGATTAATCGATTAATTGTTTCAGCTGTGCTTGTATAAACTGTTGTGTAGTTTCATTTATAACAAAACATCATATTTTATAAGCTCTTTGTATGTTTTTATGCAAAAATCTTAATTTGTAAAGTAACTAAAGCTGTCAGATAAATGGATTAAAAAGTACAATATTACTCTGAAGTGTAGAGGAGTAGAAGTATAAAGTGACATGAAAAGACTTGAGTACAAGTACCTCATATGTGTACTTAAGTACAGTACTTGAGTAAATGTACTTAGTAACATTCCTCCACTGCAGATAACAGTCAGCTTTTTACTGATCTTCTTACTTTGTGCTACAACAACCTGTAAAAATGTATTAAACTACTTTCAACCACAAACTGTCTCATTTCTTTTTGTGTTTGTAACTTTAAAGCATCTTCAAAAATATTTCCCTAAAATGGGATTTATTAGATGGAACAATAATAAAAATGTTAACAGCTCCAGTCTATTAATGTCCTGCCATATTTTGTGCTAAACTCTGTTTGGAGTCTGATACAGACAGGAAGTGTAGAAATTGATTATTCTGCATTGATGGGTTTGACTAGTTCCTATAGATGCTGTGAATCTGTTGCAACTAAAGAAACTACAAATGTATGTGTAATGTGTATTAAAAGGGTGAAAAACAAACACAAACACGTTTTTACTCAAAAGCCACATACAGTTTTTGGAAAATGTCTTTTTAGACTATAATAGTTTGTCCAGTCCAACTAAAGTGAAGTATTTTTATTTCAAAAGGTTTTCATCAACATGCCTACAGTCAAATTAAACTGTATTATTCATTTATAAACAAGTTATATTGACATAAACTCCACCTGACATCCTCTTTGGCTGAAGTGTAACTCTGAGTGAGTGGAGGCACAAAGCAAAAACATTTATTCAGATATTTCTGTTTAATCCAAATTTCATCCAAACATCCATTTAGTTCATTTATGGTATTAAGTAGTCAACTTTTGTTGTTACTGAATACTGCGAGTCAGTAGCTGGAGGAACTCAAACTATAAAAACAGTTAAAAGCTGGAATATTGTTTGACTGACAACAAAAGATCATAAAACTCATTTAATCTAATGGTCCAGTCTTAATTATAAATGTGTGTTGTCAAGCAGCTCCTGTTATTGTCTTTCGTCCATTTATTGATTATTATTTTAATTCTATGCATCGTTATTGAGTCACTACTATCAGTAGTTTTTATTCTTAAAAATATTGTCCCACTCAGCCTGAGATCTCCTGTTCCACTTTGCTTTAAATATGATTTTCTTAAATTCTGCTCAGACTTCATACAACTTTGTGGGATATTTTAAGGCATTAACAGTTTGAAGATTGTTTAAAATTATAATTTAGGTTATTGTTTAACAATGTAATGCTCACAGTGAGGTTTCCTGAGTGAGGCGGTTTTAAAAGTGACACCACGGCCACAACTGTGATCAACACCTCTGCTTATTGTCCTGCAGACATTCAGCAATAACACAATAACAGCTGCTGTGATTTACAGGGTAAAAACACTTACAGGGTAAAGTTTCCATAATCTGTGTCCCACTCAACCTGAACGCACCCTACAGTCAGGACAAACATAAAAATGACCAGAAGGGGGCAGCAAATCTACACTTGTGTTACCCAAAAATCTGCACTTGGTGGCAGAAAATGTCACTTATTTACTCAAAATGAATAACAGATGGAGCAACATCTCATCTGGCCTCAGTGTTACACTATATACATATATATATATATATATATACATACATATATATATAATATATATATATACATGCATGTATAACATGACAAAATATGTTTTTGGGGAACTTGACTCTTTAAGATAAAAAGCCTCCACCCCATCTTTGAATCTGACAGGAAGTTGTTTTGTTAGCAGAAAGCTGTGAACATTAAAGTGTCGCTCAGCGGTAAAATGGTTGGTGTGCTGTGTGTATGTTGGTGTTAAGTTAAAAAGCCTAAAAAGAGCAGGAGAAAAGTCAGTGGTGAGTTTTAAAGATGTTGCTTGATGTATCAGTTTAGTTATCTAATGCTGACAAAGCCTTCGAACAAATCACCAAATACTTACAAGGTGTTTGAATGTGTTATACTGTAACTTTCACAGTTACACAAATTATTTCAGCATTTTGGTTTTGTGCTTTTTGTTACAGAGAAGGTTTCCTCATCGACTGACACCACGAATACTGAAGTCAGGACCTGGAAAACTCACACAATGAGCCACTCACAGGACTACACAGAAGGTAATGACCAGTGGTGGACTCAAGTACTCTACTTAAATACAATTCTGAGGTACTTGAGGTACTAAACAAAACATGTATTCTTGCATAAAAAGACAGTGTTGTATTCTATAAATATATAACAACATTTAGTTCTTGTTACATGGAAAATATATGGATTCATTTAAACCTTAATTATGACTGAATTATGAGTCGTCATAAAAGAAAAGGAAGTAGTTTTGTGTATTTATGGCATAGAGATTTTGTAAAGGGCACAATGATGAGTAGCTTTCACCAAGAATGAATCAAATGACAGTTTGATAAAAGGGGGTCTAGAATAAGGTTGCCATATAAACTACGTCACCATACTCAAGAACTGGACGAAATATTAACAGGACTGATTGTTTTCTGCTATTTTTAGTGAAATACTTCCTGTTTCAAGTCAAGTGTTGAAGTCAAGTTTGAAGTTAAGCTTCATCACTTGTAAAAGATTCCTGTCTATTCAAATTTCAATGCACTTAGATACTTTAAAACTATTCAGTCACTAAATAGACAAACACACTTGACTGGTACAAGATTCAGAGAACAACATGAACTAATAAACTTAACTAAAAAAGAAATAAAGAAACACAGTCGAGGGTATGTTAGTTTACTGTGAAATGGAGAGAAAACGAGGAACTGACCATGAGGATGAGACAAGTGTCAAGCCTCACATTTCCTGTTGGTCTAATGCAGCGGCAGCCCTCAGCACTGTAATGTGGAAAACTGCTCAGAGCGGCAAGTGAAGCAGGGCAGCCGTGTAATGTATCAAAAAGTTCATATTGTTGTATTTTATTTCAACTCAACATTTCTTTAATGACCAACTTGCAGAAGTACCACTCATTCATACATTCACCTAGAAACTCCATTCAAACTTTAAAACGGTCATGACACGTGGGACTTTCTAACAGTAATTCAACTTTTTCGTGTCTTTCATACTTTTTACGCAATCGCAGTTTAAGTTTCATGCAATTTTAGGCCATTCTCAGATTTTTACATGAGTGTGTGGGACACAATGTTCAGAGTCAGAGTGGGGACATCTCACGCAGAGTTTTTTCTTTTTAAAAATAAATTCTTTCTTACTTGCACAATTTTCACTCTTCATACATCACTTTTTCTACAAAACATAGAAAAAATTATGCTCTTTCGCAGAAAATAATGATGGAAGCAAATGAACTCACACATTTGGCACTATGAGCCTCCAAGTGACAGGAGTGCCAAGCAACTGTCCCATAGACTCTAATGTTAACTGAGAGCAAACATTTCAATTTTCTATCCTGCTCTAATTCTCACATTTTTGGCATTTCACACACACATTTCACACAGCACGCTCAGCGGGGTCTCCTCTCTATGACGACATTCAGATTTAGGATTTTAGGAGTTACGGTCTTTGAGTTATAAGCAGGAGTATGAGGGATGCGCGTACGCCTCAGCTTAATCTCTATGAAATGAACTCTCTGAGCCAGGACTCACACAGCATCACCATGGCAACCTTTGATTGCAATGTACATTGTAATTTTAGTGGCAGTGATGCACTGATTCATTTATTTACTTTTGACACACACATTACATGTTTTGAGTGAGTGATGTGCTTAAGCAGTTGGAAAATAAAAAACTAATTTCTCAGCTGTTGGAAAGCCTGTGTGGGTGTTCATGTTATTTTGTCCACCTTCTTTATATCTCTGTACCTATTCTCACGTCTCTTTTACATCTCTGTCTCTTCTAACTGTTGAACAGCTGACGCTCCTGTCTCCAAACAACGCTCAGTGTCTAATGGAGGGTCAAAGGTCACATCAGAGAGAGTGGCCCTGCTGGTTCTCAGTGCTCTCCTGGCAGCTGCTGTCATTGTCATTTGCCGTCTCTGTAAGTTTGTCATGTAGATTGACTTTTAAAAGATCACAAAGCTGCAGTGGAGAATAAAACAGATGTTTTGGGTTTTAGGGTGACCTCAGTGAGTTTACAGTGGAACAAACTGTTCATTGGGATAAGGTACCAAATGTCTGCATGTTGATTTTCCTGGCAAACTCAAAATAAATGGAAACCATTAGAAGTGCTGTAAAAATAGAAAAAGATAGATGAAATTCAGTCACATTTTGTTCTTTTTTGGAACCCAAACTTCATCTTATAGTTCATATTACTGCAGTAACTAAATCCCTCTGACTTAATCTTGGAGAGAGTTTCTTCTTAAGACAAATGACCACTCTCCACTGGAGAGTTTGACTTGTACTTCCTTTTTTTAATCAGCTTTTGATAACATGCAAAACAAGAAAAGTTTCCAGACAGTGAGAGACGAGCATGAAGCTGTAAAAAGAAATCTCACAGGTAAGCAAGTCAGGTTTTGAAACTGTCTAAAAAGGTAACAAGTCTAGTGTAACATTTGACATTTTCTTTTTCAGTTTAATCCCAACAGGTGACTGATCTCTGATAATAATCGGTTTTCAAGTAATCTCTCTTTTACTGTTTTCTTATTTTGACTATAGTGTGAACAATTTTTGTTACTTCTCTGTTCAGGTTTAGAAAAAAGACACGTGTTAATAAGACTGACGAAAGTGAAATCTTTATCCTTTTTTTCATAACAGAAATACTCTCTGAAATAAATGCGTACAAGATGGTGCAGTCTTTTCAAGGAAACATTAGTAAGTGATGGGTTTTTCCCTTCATGTTTGTTCTCTGAAGCTGTAAAACCTTCTAAAAACTTATAAACGTGCAACCTGTAACCTCAAGGCTCCTGCTTCCTCCAAATCACACAAATACAAACAGTAATTTGTTGCACCTGACTGACATCTTTGTGACGTCTCTGTGGTCTCTTCAAAGACGAGTCATGTCCAAAATGTGAAGAAGGCTGGGAGTTTCATGGAGGAAAGTGCTATTATTTCTCCACCGATAGATCAACCTGGAAAAAGAGCAGAGATGAATGCCGACGGCTCAGAGGAGACCTGGTTAAGATAGACAGCAGAGAGGAGCAGGTACAACACACTGCTGCAGGTTCATGTAGCTCACTGGCCTCATTTTATCACATTGTTACATACGTGATCTCTCAGCACAGAAACATGATGTTACATGTTGTATTGTTCATCAACTTTTCCTGTCCAGACATTCCTGGAGCAGAAACTGAGAGAAAAAATGAGCTTTTATGAGGACAAGTTCTGGATCTGACTGACAGACTCAAAGGAAGAGGGCACGTGGTTGTGGGTAGACGGCTCACCACTGGACACGAGGTTTGACTCTTATACACACTTTTTTTTTTTGTCAATTTCCAAAACCAATGTTACCAGTTTTATTGAACCAGTTCTTTCTGTTCTCACTATCTCAGTTTGTCATTTTGGAGCAACAAAGAGCCGGACGACTGGACAGGGGAAGATTATGATGGAGAGGACTGTGTGAGGATGGGGGACAACGCAGGAGCCGCAGACCTGGAGTGTTGGTTTGATAAATCCTGCGAAGTGCCTCAGAGAAGAATTTGTGAGAAGCAAAAGAATTTGGAGCGTAAGATAAATATATGTGTGTGACAGCCAGTTCAGCTCTCGGCCTATTTTACAATCTGATTGCAGAATGATGCAATTTTAATAAAGCTAATCAAAACAATCATTCAGTGATTGTGCAGGTTTAACCAGCTTCTTACTTTGTGCTACAATATAATGTGACTCTTTAAAATCTTGGTCACAACCCACTTTTGGGTCGTACAGGTTGCCAAGGGGTCACCAGTAAACATATCAGCCAGCTTTTGTTAACTACAGACTGTTTTGTGTTCTATCTTCGCTGTTAACTTTTGGCCCTATACATGTACTTTATTGGATGAATGAATCATTAAAATGTCTTTATTTTTTATTGGTCTGTTGATGTCCTGTTGTTGTTGTTAAAATATTTAAGGCTAAACTATGAATGTTTGGAACAAGCTGAGCATCATGGAGAGATTGTAGAAGTGGATCATGCTGTAGTACAGGAAGTAGAAGTTTTGATGGAAGAAGCAACAAAACTACAAATGTTTAAAACCTACAAAGTTGAAGTTGAAACCTTTTAATTTCTTATTTGTTTTAGTAAAAAACACCCTAAACTGGCCACAGGGGGGGCGGCATCTCTACATTTGAACTAAAACAGACAAAAATCTTGGGTCAAACTGAACTCTAGAGGACGGAAAAAACCTGGATGATCCACCATGTTGATCATGAGGATTCACATTAATACGACTCCTCTGTTCAGGTCAGTGTCAGCAGTTGTTTCTTAATCTTATTAAAAGCCACTATAAAGCCACACAGGTGTCTTCACTTATTTTGACTGAGTAGATCTGCAGGTGTGTACAGGCTGTGTTAGTTTAGTTGTTACAGGGACGGACAGAAAAGATCCAGTCAGCCAGAACTGGAAACACCTGAGTGGGTGTACAACATGCATGGAGATATGTATAATAGGGCAACACAAAGTAAGGATTACTTTTCAGTATTCTTATTTATTAAAAATAAAAACAACTCAACTGAAGTCGAAAACAGTCTGAATGAGCAGTTAATGCAAACTTTTAACAGTTTCTTTTTCTCTTTTAAAAGTTGAAAGACAGGGCTGATCAGGGGCTGATTTCACAGAAATATTTTAGACTGGTGTCTTAATTCTGCTCCCTGATGGGTCTATTGCAACAGCTTCACAAAATAAAGATGGTTTGAAATAAAGGCTGCAGAGAGATTAAAGCAGTCACAAGACATGGATGTGAGCCTTCAGTATTCGGTAAAACATTTAATCATTATGATTTTATCAAAACCTGCAGATGACTTGATGTTTTTTTCTAACTTTTTAACTAATTTTAGGTGTGAGTCTGAGAGACTTAATTTCTATATTTCTGTTTGATGGAATGTATTTCTCTCAATTTACACACTTTTAAATGCAACATGATAAACCAGATTCAAACACAGTTCTCCAAAAACAACAAAAACTGCCCTTCATCATTCTGAATCTGAATTCTGTGCATCATCTGGCGTCTGCTGGCCCGCACCTCTTCTAACTTCCCCCTGCAGCTCTCGGACGGCGAGGGTTCGTACAAGCATGGCCTCCATCGTGCTGTCCTCCAGAGGGGTGGAGGAGAACCACAGAGGGCTGCTGGGAACACAGCAGCGATCTGGGTAAAGGTAGAACAAGTCGGTGCGCTGCATCACCGACTCTGAGCTGGACGGAAGGAGACAAAACAGAAAGACGGTCAATAAGTTTAGACAGGTGGTAAAAAAAAAAATCAGGAGCCGTTATAAACTGATGATATAAACACAGATCCACAGCTGACTGATAACATACAAGTTCATAAGTCTGGTGTTGTTATGTGTACCTAATGTGTGTTGACTTGTCTTCCTGGATGTACACTGTGAGGTACCAACCTTGAGACTGCCAACCTAAAGTTCCTTAAGATGGTGGAGTTTACTTGGACTTGTTTAGCAAACAGGGTTTACAATTAAAACTAAGATTACACTGTTATCCAGCAAATATCTGGGGGCAATTTTCAGATGATGTTAAGTTTCTTTCTGACTGAAAAAAGTCACAAAGAAACAGTTTGAAATGTTGTAAAATAAAATTTATAATCATTATTTAAAAAGACATAAAACCATTTTAAAAACTGCCTTACTAAAAACAAGAAAACTGCAACACGTTAAAAAAAAGGATCCATTGTTTACATAAAAACTGTCATCTTTAGATTAACAATGGGTCAAATGAGTACGTGTATGTGAAAGGTGTTGCTCATAGTGACGAGCCCACACAGTATTATCACCCGACTCTGCAGAGCTGAGGGGAACTGCAGAGCTTTTTAGCCACTTTCAGCTCACTGTTTTGGTTTTCTGGCCCACAACTTCACTGTTTTGGTTCTTTCTCTCACAGCAGAACAGTTAAACAGTTTTCAGTGAAAAAGCTCTAAAAACCCACTGTACACTACCTGTTCAGCACCTAACAGCAGACAGGCTCAGAGTTTAACTGGTGAACATAGTGGAGCATTTAGCAGCTAAAGACACAGATATTTCTCTCAGGAGTTGGTGGAGACCAAAAACAGAGCTAAAAGAGAGTGAATATTGGACTTAGATTCATCAGGTGGACAAAACACGACTCCAAATCAATGCTAATGTTGCTCCGTGTCTGCTGGATGTGTAAATAAGCAACCTGGGTTCATATGCTAATGTTGTGTTTACAGCTTTCGCCGACCGCCAAGTGGCCAAAAGATCAGTTACTGCAGGTTTAAACATCAAGAATCGGCAGATGAGCTACTGCAAGTTCACTGGCCTCAAAATCCCATGGTGATCATCTCTTAAATCACAACATCACATCAGCAGGAAGGAGGAGAGGAAAAGAAACAGCAGATAAACAGTCAATAACACGACTAAACAAAAATGCACAAAAGAAAGCAACAAACCACTTGGAGAGGTAGAACTCGTAGAGTCTGACTGGACAGCGCAGAGGGTTCTCTGTGTTCTCCATCATCACCGGGATCTCCTCTTTACTCTCATTTTTCTTACGCTTCTTGGCTGGGACGGCGTCTACATCTGACGAACACACACACACACACACACACAACTTCAGTAAGTGACATATATTAACACAAAGTGACAAAGATTTTTACACATTCCTGCTTTTATTGCTTAATATGCAGTGAAAAGGGCCAAAGAAAGACATGTGTTTGAATAAGTAATGAGGTAAATTATCTTGTAGAGCTGTAATAAGTTAATTTAAGTAGTTTTATATCTTAAATCAATATCATTACAGCACAGTGAGGTATTTCACTTTGACCCTCAGCCATGATGGTACCTGACTCTTCCTCGTTTATAGGTTTTGGGGGGTAGAAGCGCAGGAAGGTGGTCTCTGTGTTGTTCTGGTTGGTTCTGGTACAGCGGGTGATGTGGGCGAAGGACAGCTGGCGGTGCTGCTCCACCGTGGTGAAGCCAAAGTACTTGCAGCAGAAGAAGAGCAGAGTGTTGAGGAGGACGATGGGGGAGTACGCCCCCAACTGCTTACAGTCCCACAGGAACTCCTCCTCCACCCGGGAATGGATGTAACCTGCAGAGAGACAGGGAGAGGGACCTGATATAAATCTGCTCAATCTGAGTCGTTCAGAGACAGAAAAAAAAGACACGATGACTCACTGCTGGCTGTGATTGACGGTTTAAAACCTTTCAGGATCTTAGTGAACTCAACGGAGAACTTCTTGTAGATCAGATCACTGAATATGTTCTCCATACGATCGTTCTCAAACAGGTGCTGAAGACAAACAACAAAATAACAGTCAGATGAAACAACAAGACGTGTGTGACCTCAGACACTGTTGTCCCAGAGGTGTATTCTCTACAGTTTGCAAAGGCCACTGAGAACAAAAGGATTGTGTATAATTATGTGTA
>VMKM01004484.1:0-16313 GCA_008360985.2 Macquaria ambigua | reverse complement strand
ATATATATAAAGTTATTTGGTCTGTAAAACATGAGAAAAGAACTCCCCAGGTGTGACAGGTGTGCAGTCTGAGCATGCTCAGTCTGAACTCACCGAGCGCAGCGCTCATCCAGGAAACATGAGGCTCCACGTCGTCTGTCAGCTCCGGGAGCTCCTGCAGCAGGTTCGAGCACTGCTTCTGCACATAAAACACCCCACACCTGTGCACCTGCAACACACACACACGGACAGGTGTTAGATTTAGTGTCAGTCTTACATACACACACACACACACATATATTTATTTATTTTTCTCAGCCTTCTGAAGTTCTGAGCAGTACTTTACACTCTACTTTTTCTTTTTTATTTTACATACGACTGTATTTGTTTACTTTTATAGAGGTAACATGTTGAGAGCAGTACTCGTAGTACTTCATGAAGCAGTATATTTCAGTGTTTACTCCACACTGACATCCTCAGTGAGTAAATGGGGAGCATCATCATCATCAGTGTTCTGTCTCTAAAGGATCTGGTCCTGGATCAGGATCACATGTATACTACAGAGTACTATGTAGTGTAGCTTCTCCCTCACCTTCCCCTCGATGACGTCGAGTACAGCAGAAAAACTCATCTGTCGCTCCTCCGGCATCACGAAGCGGTCGCCGCTCACGGCGTCAGCGTAGCCGTTAGGAGTCACCGCCACACTGATGACCTTTGACCCCACCTTCTCCCTGCAGACAAGAAACATCCTCATCATCACTGACCACAGAAGAAGAATGGTGTGGGTGGCGGGGCTTCCTCACCTCAGGTACTCTGGTGTCCACCTGGACAGAGCCGGCCAATGGCTGAAGGCGTTGCGGATGATGCAGGGCTTATTTGGACCAATCCAGTCGCGGTAGAACTGCAGCGGGTCAGGTGGCTCCTCCAGGTAAGGCACTGATCGGTTCAGATACAGATCTGAAAGGTAATCAATAAACAATCACTCTGATTGATCAGCTGACTCAGCAGTTCACAAGAGACGGAAAGAGCTGAGTCACTGCTGTGAGCACTGTGACTGGTAGCAGTACCAGTAGTACTAGTCAGTAATAGTACCAGTAGTATAACTTGTACTACACTGTGTCTAAATAATCTTTTTCAAACAAATTGAGATAACAATATTGAGATAAAAACAACATTCAGCTCATCTAGTAGTACCAGTAGTAACAGTCAGTAGTAGTAACAGTAAGTAATAGTAACAGTAGTAACAGTCAGTAATAGTACCAGTAGTAACAGTACCAGTAGTAACAGTAAGTAATAGTAACAGTCAGTAATAGTACCAGTAGTAACAGTACCAGTAGTAACAGTCAGTAATAGTACCAGTAGTAACAGTACCAGTAGTAACAGTAAGTAATAGTAACAGTCAGTAATAGTACCAGTAGTAACAGTAACAGTAGTAACAGTAGTAACAGTACCAGTAGTAACAGTACCAGTAGTAACAGTAGTAACAGTACCAGTAGTAACAGTCAGTAATAGTACCAGTAGTAACAGTACCAGTAGTAACAGTCGGTAGTAGTAACAGTAAAGTAATAGTAACAGTAATGTAACAGTACCAGTAGTAACAGTCAGTAATAGTACCAGTAGTAACAGTACCAGTAGTAACAGTAAGTAATAGTAACAGTCAGTAATAGTACCAGTAGTAACAGTAAGTAATAGTAACAGTTGTAACAGTACCAGTAGTAACAGTCAGTAATAGTACCAGTAGTAACAGTACCAGTAGTAACAGTCAGTAATAGTAACAGTATTAACAGTACCAGTAGTAACAATCAGTAATAGTACCAGTAGTAATGGTAGTAATAGTAGTAGTTGCAGGAGTCGTAGAAAAGTAGTAGTATCAGTAGCTATAGTACTAGTACTGGTAGCACCAATATTGATAGGTGTAGAAGTAATACTATGTATGTAATACTTGTATCAGTAGCAGTTTGAGTACCAGTAGTAGTGGTGGTACTTGTAGTAGAAGTAGTAATACTACTGTTACTGTTAAAGTACTTGTAGCACAGCTGTAATACTAGCAGTACCAGTTAGTAATAGTGATTGTTGTAGCAGTAATAGTTGTAGTACTATCAGTACCACCGTCAGTAGTACCTGCAGTAGTACTACTCACCGTGAGCCTCCAGTGAAAACTCAGCCAGACGTTTCTTCACAGACTCCATTTTGTTTCTACGTAATCACAAACAGAGCGATCTTCAACCGGAAGTCCGTCACAGAGACAACATCAGATATCTGATCAGATATCAGTTTTAATATTAGTGATAAACGATCAATTCGCTGCTGTCAGACATTTCTAAACTTCATGGTGCCATCACGCCATGCTGCTTTGTTTACATCCGGTACGCATGCGCAGATCTCCGTTCCTGTAGCGTTTGACGTGAGCAGGTCTCCCCCTGCAGGAGGGAGGACGAACTGCAGCTGCTGCTGAAGACAGCAGAAACACGTTTAACTCACTGACTGGCTGTCAGTGATGATAATAATAATATTCACTGTTAGTTGGTTGCTGTGTGTCTGCCCTGGTGCCTTTGAGCAAGTGGTTTGTCTCCAGGCTGCAGCGGCCCAGCAGACAGCAGTGTGTAACTGTGCTGGGAACCTCCCAGTAGGTCTGTGAACCTGTTACAACAGCAGTTGTGCTACTGCTAAAATTAGCTGGTCAGTTCCCTTTTAAAGCACTTTGAACTATGTTCAGTCGTGTGACAGGAGCTTAACAAACACATTTATTGATTAGTTTGAGCAGTCTAAGATGAGTATTGGGAATATTAGAGTTGATGAAGTTCAGGCAGCTTCTGAGAGAGTTTGGTGTTGAAGGTGTTAGCCTCAGAGAGCTAACAGAGGGACAGGTGATAAAGTAAAAGTGGAACGATTGGGTGGAGGAGCTGCAATTTCCTTCAGCTGAGGGTTTATTGAGTTCAGGATCACATCAGTGTGATTGGATGCAGCTGTGCAGCTCCCTGCCTGGAACCAGGTCCTGGATCAGGTCAGATGGTTCTTCACTCATGGACGAGTCGGCGTTGGAGCGTTACTTTGATGACTCCATTGCAAATGTGAGTACAGCCTGACTCCTCTGCTCCTCTGCTCTGAGCAGGTTTTCAGTGAACGTGTTTTTACATGTGAAGCTGAAGTGACTTTTAAGTTTTTAATTTAGGAACTTTTCTAATTGAAGTGAACTGTAGTCTGAATCTTCTGAGAATGAAAAACCTCAGATATGAAAACAGGATCCACAACCGTTTCCTCAGATTTTTGTTGCCAGAAAACATTTAACAAATAAACACATTTCAGCTTGTTTGACATGTTTTAATTTAAATATTCAGTTTGATTAGACATTAATTCCAATTAAAGTTCCTTTATTTGGTAGAAGATGCATCACTTTATCAATTCTGATATTTTTAGTCTATATATTTAAATTTGAACACTTTAGCACTTGTGGAGGCTCAGAAACAGCATTTATATCTTGAACACTGATGGCAGGATGGAGCCATATACACACATATATATATATATATATATATATATATATATATATATATATATAAAAAAAAAGAATAATAACATTACTAAGAATAAAAATAGATAAGCAGGCAGAGCTCCCTCTAATCCATCATCTCCTCCGTTTTTTTACCTGCAGGACTCCAGCTTCATATTGGGGGAGGGGCTGGGCCTCCAGAGCCCCGCCCACCCCTCACACGGCCCCGCCCCCTATCCGCAGGACCCCTCCTTCCTGTCGATGAAGGCGGGGCCCAGCAGAGAGCAGGGGGACGACCTGGACCTCAGCTTCCTACCTGATGAACTCAGCACACAGGATGAGCCCAGTCGTCATGACGACACAGGTATGACATCACCAATGACGCTCCAAAGCCTGAATTTTGTTTTCAATAAACTTTATTAGCAAGAATATGTCAAGTAACAAACCTGTGAATGTAAAAACACCAGAGAGAGAAATAGTGACTCTTTAAAGTTTACAGGTGTTTTCTGTAAATCCTGGTCGGTTTGATCAAACCTATGAAGCATTTTAAAGATCTCTTAAACTGATGAGGTAATGACCAACAGATACCTCCAATAAAACTGGACCCGAAACCCATTTTCCCAACAGCTGTTTCAGCTGAATCAAACTGCAGAGAGAATATTTCCTTTAAACCCTTTTTAAAAGGTGAAACAATATCTGAGGAAACTGGAACAAATAAACTGATCATAGTTAAACATCTCGGTTGAAATGTAGAGTGACCAATAAAATCATGTTACTGTTGAAAGAAAACAGATTTGTTTTTTACAGGATATATCAGTTGTCAAGATGTAGAAAGCTGACTGCTGAAGGGGCGTGGCCTCTGTGAGGTCACAGGGGGCGGGACAAACAAACAACCTGTTAATTGTTTTGTTGCAGCAGACTGTCAGACTGCAGATCTGGACGTCTCTCAGGACAGCGGTGTCTGTCCGGACTACAACTCCCAGGATTCCACAACAGCAGCAGCAGCTGACCTCCAGCAGGGGGCGTCCATGTTGGGGCTGGGGACGGGCGCCTCCCCCTTCTGTCCCATGACCCCTATGACCCCCATGACCCCCATGACCCCTGTGACTGAGAGGTCAGGAATCATCCCACAGTTACAGTGAGTTACTGAACGTAGTACTCATACTTCATCTGTAGTACTGATACCGTCTCACAGTACTGGTACTATCTCATAGTACTGATACCACCTCATATAGCAGTATTAATAATTCAGTTTCAAGTTGTTCCTGTCAGTCCGTCTGTCAGTCCTGTCTCACTTCCTGTCTGTGGCTCTCAGCTCCGAGCCCATTGGTTCCTGCTGAAGACGTGAATTTTTAAAAACACAAATCTATAGTTTGATGTTTCAAACAGCTGCTCGCTGTAGTTTTTTATCAAACTAACAGGAGGAAATAGTGACTTTGTTGGGGACTATTTTCAGCGGCGGATGAATCCACATGTGGTGCTGTAGTGAGTATTTGGGGCAGCAGGACGGTGTGTAAATAAACTCCAGTGTGTGTGTTGATGTTGTGTGTTTTAATAGTTTATATACATCAGGCTGTGACACACACACAGAACCTGTTGGCAGAAACACTCACTGAGTCTGAACATGAAGAAGAATAAAGAAACTCACCAGACTGATACTTTAAAGTTTAAGTATTACGCTGACTTCAGGTGCTGTGTGAAAATACGTTGTTCGTGTTACGGTACGTGTTCCAACTTAGCTGCTCAGCGTGTGTGTGTGTGTGTGTGTGCGCGCAGGAACATTGTCTCCACAGTGAACCTGGGTTGTCCTCTGGATCTGAAGTTTATCGCCCTCCAAGCCAGAAATGCAGAGTACAACCCGAAGGTACTGAAACCTGAACTTTATGTTGAACTGAAGCTCGACATGCTGCGTTCAACACAGTCACATAGACATCATGGAGAACATAAACATACAGTCATATTTGATCAGTGTTGATCAGTGTTCAGGTGTTGGCCTCACCTGAGTCCTGGTTCTGAGCAGCTTCTAGTCTAGAGTTGGTACCACTAAGAACCTGGGATCTACCAGCAGGGTTCAGTTCTCCTGTTGTGTTTCAGCGCTTTGCGGCGGTCATCATGAGGATCCGCGAGCCGAGAACCACCGCGCTGATCTTTAGCTCAGGGAAGATGGTCTGTACAGGAGCCAAGAGGTCAGTCTGTCTGTCTGTTTACCTGTCTGTCTGTCTGTCTCTGTTACAGTTGAAACTGTGGTTCTGATGTTTATTAACCTTCTTCTCTCCCTCACCTGTGTGTGTCTGAGCGCGTGCAGTGAGGAGCAGTCGCGACTGGCAGCCAGGAAGTACGCTCGGGTGGTACAGAAACTTGGCTTCCCTGCCCGCTTCCTGGACTTTAAGATCCAGAACATGGTGGCCAGCTGCGACGTCTGCTTCCCCATCAGACTGGAGGGACTGGTCCTGACTCACCAGCAGTTCAGCAGGTAGAAACACTGATGATTGCTGAGGAGACGGGGTTAGCCTAGCTTAGCACAAAGACTAGAAGCAGGGGGAAACTGTTAGCCTAGCTCAGTCAAAAGAGAAAAAAATATACCTTCCAACAGCTGCAAAGCTCCGGTCACACGATCTATTAAAACGAAGGAATCGATTCATATCACTGGTGGGGGGGTGGGGGAACTCGAATGTTTCATGTCATGTTCAACATGTTTGTACTAGTTCCTGTTAGCTTAGAGTTAGCTTTTAGGTCCTTTTTAGCTTAAAATTAGCTTTTAGGTCCTGTTGGCTTACAGTTAGCTTCTAGTCTTTTCACCTGGAACTAGTGAATAAGACACATTCAGAGTTTAGTATAGACGTACAAAGTTATTGAAAAGCATTTACACGTCAATTTTTTTTAAAGAAATTTAAAACGTTCAAACACCTTTTGAGCTGAATTAAATTTCTTCTGGAACGAGCCATTTTATTCTGATTACTGTAGTTATTAGCAGGATGAAAGCTTTATTTAAACACAGCTGCTCTTTGTGTGTTTTCGTCTCTGCAGTTATGAACCAGAGCTGTTTCCAGGCCTCATCTACCGCATGGTGAAGCCTCGCATCGTCCTGCTCATCTTTGTGTCCGGGAAAGTGGTTTTGACTGGTAAAGAAACTCACATGACCCAACATAGACAGTTTTCTTGTAATTCTGAGATTTTTACTCGTAACTATAAAATACAAATCTCATAATTATGGTGTTTTTTATCGTCTAATAATTCTGAAATAAAGTCTTGTTACTAGTTTCATAATTATGAGATACAGATTTAGTAATTATGGGATCTTTTTTTCGTAATTATTGATTATTGATCTTGTAATTATGGGATATTTTCTCATCATGGCGAGATACAGATGTCTCCTATGGTGAAAGCAGTCCATTTCCACACACCTTTATAAATAAAGTTGTAGTAATTATGTAGTCGTGTGTTGAAATTCCAGGAGCTAAAGAACGAGCTGAGATCTACGAAGCCTTTGAGAACATTTATCCGATCCTGAGAGGCTTCAGGAAACAGTGAGGCCTCTGACATCACTTCCTGTTCATTTGTAAATAGATGGAATAAGTATTTACTGTATATCTGTTTTATTTTGTGTTGTGGATGGTAAATGAGTCTCTGTTTCACCATCCTGAAAAGAAATAAATTAGTTTTCTAAATCGCTGCACAGAAAACCTCTGTTGAACACAAACTCTGATTTTATGTTTTATTATCTCGATTATTGAATATTTCCAGCTCATAAGTTAGAATAACGTGGGCTTGACCAACTCGACCTTGAACTTTGGGGGCTTGATAGGGTGTCATTGATGCTTTAACTTACTGAAGTACTTTCAAAAGCATTGATTATGAAAAATCAAAAACGCAAGCATTGTTTGTCATACCTAGAGATAATTATATTACATTTTTTTTACATTACATGTATCATACATCTGATATACAGTTATATATATATATATATATATATATATAGATGGATGGATGGATGGATGTATACAGTAATCTATATACTGAATAGATCGATAGATATCTGCCAGGAAAATAAATATAAATTAAAAAAATATATAAATATGCTCATGGCAAGTCAAAATTGTGAGATTCTAAATCCTAATTTTAACTTGCTATATCAAACTCATCCCATAATTCTGAGTTACTGTATCGTAATAAAAAGTCAAATTCTGGTTTACCAACAATATTTTTAATTTTTAATTTGTCATAACTAACTTTTCATCTTTTGTTTTTGTGTATTTGTTTGGGTGGAATGGGCTTCCATAGATGAGTGAGCCGTTTTCTGTGTGGATGTGCTGGACGGTTTTCTTCTCAGGTAAACTGACTTTTTCTTTTCTGTGTGACTGAAGCTGCGGTGTCTCCTCGACTCCGCCCACAATGTTACGTCATTACCTAAACAAACCCTGGCCGTCACGTTTTCAGAGGAAACCGGAAGTGGCGGACTCATCGTCTGTTCATCAAAACAAAAACATCTCTGTCAGCTTGTCGCCTCCTCTGAACGTTTTAAAAGTATGACAGCGACATCACGGCAAATATAACAGTCAGAGGGTCAGCATGGAGTAGTAGAGAGCGTTGAGTCGAGCGGCTAGCTAGCGTTAACGTTAGATTAGCTGTTAGCTTAGTTAGCTCTTAGCTCTCCCTCTCCATGGCGTCCTCAGCGGGACTCCCACCGCTCGGCCCGGACCGTGCTGCTTCATCCTCCGGCCCTCACTCCGGCGGGAGGCCGCCTCTCCGCCCCCATCACCCCCATCCAGCTCATTCCACCCCGGGCTGTGTGATGGTGGAGTCTGTGGACGACGCGGAGGGTCTCTACGTGGCGGTGGAGCGGTGCCCACTTTGCAGCACGTCCCGCCGCAGGCTGACCTGTGCCCGGTGCGTCCAGGCCGGGGACTTCGTGTACTTCGACGGGAGGAACACTGAAAGGTGAAGTTCAATTTTCGGGACTGCAATCCTCTAGATGTCAGCCTGTGCTGCACTACCTGTTCACTGCCAATGCCGAACTTCAAAGCCAGATGTGTACATTTTACAGTGGCCTTCATTTTTCCGCTAATACGCACAACTTATCAGGTTATATAGGTTGTTTGTATAAAAACATGAGCCCTCTTTACACTTCGGCATTAATATCAGTACTTACAGCAACATTAATTCCAAGAAATCTTAAACGTTTCATATTTATTTACATCGCTTACATGGAAGGCAACAGCGGGAACGACAGGTGTATGAGTAATAAAGGTCGGCGTTTTGTGGAAATTATTGCTGATAGGTGTAATGCATGCATGCCGAATTAAAAGGTGGATCATTTTGATTGACAGACTTTGTTTTATATTTTTCTGTTTCAGACAGTCCACGTTTAGTTGTCAATTTTGTATACAGGTTTCTCTTGCCATCAGATTCAGTATGACGGACAAATTAAGTTTAGTCTTGAGTAACGTAACTTTTTTCTATAAAAGTTGTACTGCAAAACTGGCAAAGGCTTTTCTGTATCAGTCAATTCATAACCTAGAGTCATTATTATCAGTGTGGGCTAGTTAGCATTAGCAGCTAACCCTCCTCAGTTGCAGCAGCTGTTTGAGGCCAGTTTGAGCTGATCCTTGGCAGTTCGCTCTTTGGGATGTTTTTGTGTCCATGTTGCTGCTTTCCGTCAGCTTTATTAGACTCTGTTAGCTGTTGGTTTGCCACTGCTGAGTCGGTGTGTAGCTTGGTGTTATTTTAGCTAAGTTAGCTGCCCTGCTACAGTTACACATCATGTGAAAACCCAAAATAACGTCGACCTCATAGTTTTAATGTCATAGGGCAGTTTACCAAACTGGGCCCTGAGCTCAACAACAAGAACATGAACTTTTAACAGCTTCTCAGCCTCTCTGAGAAGTTTTAATGGACATTATGTAAACTCCTAATGTGACTGTTTTCTTACTGTTTGCAGATACGTTGAAAAGTTGGAGCGGCTGAAGAAGCTCAAGGAAGAAAAGGAGCAGCTGCAACAAAGGTACTGACCAAGACTGACAATAAAACTGATATTAATGTCAGTACAGATAAAACTCTGTATTGTAAGATGAATGTCATGTTTAAAGAGTATTAGAGCCACACAGGTCTGCAGCTGTGTGTCCCTGTCAGTCCAAAGATAAAAGCCTCTCTCCTCACAGAGTGATCCAGACCATGGACAGGAAGCTGCAGGCCGATGAGATGGTGAGTTGAGTCATTGTATTTCTGTGTGATCCACACTAACTGACGTGGCCGACCACTGCCCAGAGTTTTCAGTATTTTTGGCACTAATGAGAATAAAACTCTTTCCATCCAGTGATTGCTGAAGATGAAAGATAATAAATATTGTTGGTTGTATGTTTTATGTTTGTTCCATTTCTCTTGTAAATTCCTTCTTCACTCAGAGTGAATGTTGATGTTTCTCAGAGATAATAACTGATCTCAGACTGACAGACAGAATCAAGTGACGAGCTGCTGTTTCCTCTCAGAAATGGAAGATCATGTCGTGTAAGATGAAGATCGAGCAGCTGAAGGAGGCGGTCGCCGGGGGCAACGAGGAGGTGAAGAGTGGTGAGTCTGTCTGAAGGCTTCTGAACTTGTTTGCTCGTGATGGAGATTCAGTTCACTGAGATATAAAACAGGAAATCATTTGAGAAACTGGAATGAGAAAATATTTTACATTTTTACTGAATAAATAAAAAGATTCATTGATAAGTTTTTGTCAACCTGATTGATCATTGAGGGAGGGGCCTTTTGAGTTTGCAGACCTGTTCATTATTCTCCTTTTTTCTCTTTGTCCTTCATATTCATTTTATTCTCCTCCTCCTCCTGCAGATAAGGACCTCCTCCTGCGCTCTCAGGAGGAGAGTCAGCGGCTGCAGCGCCGGGCCGGACGTCACCAGGAGAAACGGGATAAGATCGAGCGTCACAACCGCCGTCTGGGCGAGCTGCTGGAGAGACGCAGCCGGGAGCTGCAGAGCCGACTGAGCCAGCTGGCAGCTCTGAGACGGGAACACATCCTGGAGCTCACCACCCACATCTTCCCCACGCAGGAGGAGAAACAGGGCAGCAGGTGAGCCCACACACACCTGGCCCAGCGCCATCACAGGCTGAGGCTCTAACTGGCCCTGCGGTCGCACACAGTGTCGATGGAAAGATGCGATTAGACGTTGCAGCGGGAATTTAAGCACGAGTTGAAAATGTTTTAGCTTGAACTAAAAGTTCCCGCTCCTCCTGAAGCTTCATAACGAGAGGAAGCAGACTGGAGGGAAACAGGAAGGAGTGGAGTTTGTTGCTAGCTTACAGCTAACGTCTGGACAGCTGATGCTTTGGCTGTTTGGGGTGAATAAACACCAACAGTCCAGCCGGCAGATCAGACGGTTTTTAAATCATGTGAATGCAGTGATGTTGTGTCGTATTATTTAATATTTAATAAACTCAAAGTAAAAGGAGTTGAATCACAGAGTGTGAGGAGACTTTAGAAACATCGTCCCTCTGTGAACCTGTCCTCTGCCCCTGCGTTTGTCGCTCAGAGACCCCGCAGACGTGGTGGCGGAGTGTGACCCTGCGCTGACCTCCAGCACGGTGAGCGAGCTGGCCGAGGCTCGGAGGACCACCTACCTGTCGGGACGCTGGATCTGGGACGACCAGAACGGAGAGACCAGCATCAGCATCACCGGCCCCCCCGTCACCCTGCCCAGCAACGGAGACTGCTCCGCCTACTACAGCTGGGTGGAGGAGAAGAGCACCAATCAGGGCCCAGGTGAGCCGGGAGGGGGCGGGACTCTAGCGTCATTTTGAGGAGACAGAAACCAGCGGTGCAGGAAGTACTCCGATCCTTTACTGCAGTACAAGTACTAATACCACACTGTACAAATACTCAAAGTAAAACTCTGAGTGTCAAACCTCAACATTATTAACAGTAACATTATTAATACTGACTTCCTGCATGTCCTCTGACCTTTGACCTCCTGTGTCTACAGAGTTGGACCACATCAACCCAGCCCACACCATCAGCGCTGCTCTCTGCTACGCCACGCAGCTCGTCACCATCCTGTCTCACATCCTGGACGTCAACCTGCCCAAGAAGCTCTGCAACAGGTGGGACAGGAAGCACCTGCTGCTGCCTTCACTGACCGAAAAGCAGCATCAGGAAAGTGTCTGGTTGTTGCATGTGTCTGACTGATGTTTGTGAACCTGTTTGTTCTCAGTGAGTTCTGCGGAGAGAACCTGAGCCGATACCGCTTCACCAGAGCCCTGAGCAAACTCAACACCAACACCCTGCACCTGTGCTTCTCCCAGGTCAGACACACACACACACACACACACACTCTCACACACACACACTCACTCAGAGACCACACCCTGCGGTCCTCTGCAGGAGCAGACATTAGAAGCTGTTTTGACCTTCAGGCCCCTGCTCCTCCCCTGCTCCTCCCACTGGTTTGGGGGGGCGTGGCTCTGTTTGAAAAGATGATGTAATGTATTTTTGTGCACCAATCAAAATTTAGCAGATGCTGCTGTCAATCACCTCTGATGGAACCACAGAGTCCTGATGAGGCTGAAGAGTTCATGGATCAATTCTCACTGATGCTTCTTTATTATTAATTAGAAATAAGAGGTGAAAGCAGGTTTTCAGGTGCTTTAACACCTGTGTGTGTGTGTGTGTGTGTGTAGCATGTAGACAGTGAGAAGCTCCACCCTCATCACACTCTGAGGAACATCATGTTTCTGGTTTCCCCCGACAACGACAACCTGGGCAGGTGAGAAACTCAACCAATAAACAACCAATCAGAGAGCTGTGAGGAGTTCCTGATGTTTATAAATTTATCTGACGTGTCTCTGTTGTCCCGGTCTGGTCTGGTCCTGTTGGGTCCGGTCCAGGACGGGTCCGTTCGAGGTGAGCGCTGACCTGGAGGAGTCGATGGAGTTTGTGGAGCCGGAGGCTGCGGGGCCGGCGGAGGAGAGTGGAGACGAGGCGGTGACGGACGAGGAGACGGACCTCGGGACTGACTGGGAGACGGTGCCCAGTCCACGATTCTGTGACATCCCATCACAGGTAGAAACACCTGGTTCACACCAGGAACACCTGTCAGACCGGTCTGTAGAGGTAGACCAGGATAGGGTTCCAGGCGTCCAGAGAGGTTCAGGTCCTGAGAGAAGAGCAGAACACCTGAGACCTGATGATCAGAGTAGATGGCCGTTAGTGGATATTGATTATTGATTAATTGTCTCAGTTGTAGATCAAACTGGTTTGTTTTCCGTTTTCACACTAAACCAGATCAAACCCAGACCCAGAGTCATCAGGGTCCTGAGACACCAGGACATTTAGACAAGATGGGTAGAAGAACATGTGCATCATATATGACCTCTCTTCCTCCTCCTCTCCTCCTCTCTTCCTACAGTCCATGGATCTTTCCCAGAGTGCACTGCAGGTTTCGCAGCCCTCTGCGAACACTGGAGGCATGATCTCGTCTGCTGCTGCCTCCGTCACCTCCTGGTTCAGAGCTTACACCGGCCAGCGCTGACCAGACTGGACCGGACCAGAATGTAACGTGAACCGGTCTGGACTGAACTGGTTCAGATCTGGACTGCTGGAGGCCTCAACTGGACTGGTCTAAAAGGTCAGAGGTCAGGCTGGCAGGTCAGAGGTCAGCAGCTGTTAATCACTGTCACATTATGAACCATCTGAACATGATAAATCTTTGTAGAAGTCTCTTCAGTGTCAAAACCTGAAGAGCAGCGGGACCCACATTCATGAGACACTACAACAGAGAAATCAATCAGAAACATGGATCAGACCAGATTTAGTTTGAAAAGGTGAGACGTTCCAGGCAGACGGTTTGTTGGAGCAGGGACACGTCACACACAGACACACACACACACACAGAGACACACACACACACAGACACACACACACACACACACACACACAGAGACACACACACACAGTGGACTCACTCTGACCTTTTGAATAAATTGACTTCAACACTTTAAGTTCCCTCGTTATCGTTAATAATGAGCATATAAACGTGTAATAAATGGTTTATAATCACGCTTTAAGCAGATACAAAGAGACAGAGACGTCCCGAGCCGGTCTGAAGGGTCGGTGTATCTCCTGCAGTCTGACTGATCATGTGACGTTCAGACATGGAGCTTAAACACTAAACTGACGCTAACGAATCTTGTTTAACTGGATAAAAAGACAAACGTCTCCAGCAGCTCAGATCAGCTGTTGATAATCAATAATCACTCAGAACTAAAGGAAACGCCACCAAAGATCCTCTGCGAGGGAAGACGCTCCACTCTGTGACACAGCTGAGTGTTTCTATAGTTCAACAGAGTGAGTGATCAGTAATTATAGTTTAGAATCAAGAGTTTCAGTATTTGGATCAATCAGATAATAAGTTGTCAGATTTAGTTTCTCGAGCTGCTCACTGTGTCAGATCCATTAATCACCCTTCAGGTAAATATAAAGTATTGATCAGACTCAGTATCAGCAGATAATCAATATTAAAGGACTCTGATCGGGATGTCCCTAACGAGACTCCTCCTGCAGCCAGATCCTGATCATTAAGTGAGATACAGCTGTAATAATGTTCAATATGTTAAAACATTACTAATTAATAAACACCTGATGTCCACAGACGCTTCAGTCTGTCAGAAACCATTCATCACGTTTACTGCTCCTACATGCTCATCAGGAGACTAAAGTGTTAGCATACTTCATCTCCTGTCGACCTGCCAGCCTGTCTGTCTGCTCACCACAAAGGGAAACTTTCTGCTTTTATTTTTATTTTTCTTCGTTCTTATTCGTCGGTGTGACGACAGGATCCTCGTCAGACCAGAAACAAGACAACAAACTGACTGCTAACAAACAAAAACAAATATGGTTGCCATGGTGATAACGGACCCTGTTTACAGAACTGAACTCGGTGGAGAGACTCGGACGCACAACGAGACGCCGTCCACGCTGGACAGCCAATCAGAAACCAGACTGAATCTGGTTTAGTCTTTCTGGAGCATCATGAGGGACAAACTGTCCCCTGAAGCTGAGAGACGAACCAATCAGACAGATTCAGATCAATAACATGCTGCGATGGATCATGAGCAGGTGTAACTACACCTGTGAACAGACGAACCGGTTGTGGAGTTTAAATGTTTGTTCAGAGTAACATCACAGAGAGACAGGAACTCGTCTTTCTTCCTGTTAAAGAACAAAGTGTTTAATTTTCTGTGTCGCCATGACAACGTTTGATTTAAATAAAATCCTGTTTCTGATAAATGTTTTCTTCACAAATTCTTTTGAGATTCACAGAGAAGAAAAGCAGGTAATGAGCTCGGCTCTACTGGAGGTGCTGAAATATGTGAATATGTGAACATAAGGCTCTCTTACTCTGCTGCTCCCAGAGCTTTTGACTGGATTCACAGCCTGTTTCAACCACACTCAAAGGTCACTTACTGAGTTTCTCCTGGAGAAAGGCTGCTGATTCAGTTTAAAGCAATCATTTCTATATTACATTTATAAGTGTAGAAAAAAAGACTACACACTGGAAAACAAAGGTTTTAATACTCTGATCTAAACCGTAACTATAAAGTGTTTTCAGACAAACTAATATATCAGCTGAAATCCAGGTGTCACACCTGTAGCATCCAAACCAGAGGCCTGTACTACGAAGCCAGTTCAACATACCCAGGATCTCTTTTCGTTATCTGGCTTCACTGAGCCTAACAATCGCGATCCCGCTAAGCGGTCACACGACGCTGGTTATCAACTCGATAAGTCAACCCAGGGTTTCCCAATCAAGCCACGAGCGCGTTCACATGAAAGAGGCGGGGTTTGCAGCATGTGACCAATAACAAACATGACAGGTGTGCTGGCAGCAGAGCGGCATACTTTACAAACGAAGAGCAAACTGTAATATTAGAGAAATACGAAGAATTTAAACATCATCCAGGTTAAAAGCAACACAGCTGCAGCTGCTGAACGCAGGAAAGACAGCTGGTAAAAAACCCGACTGTGTGAAGCGTAAATTAACAGGCTGATAACATCACTGCCCCGTCAGCAGTATTACATTAAGTTAATGTGTTGCTTAGATGTTCTTATGGAGTGTTTGACAATTTTAGCCTGATTCTTTCAGCTGCAGCCCCGGCAGTGTCAAACGGACAAAATAAATAAATATAAAAACATAATTTAGAGTAAATAGGCTTACATTCATCTCTTATAAGTACAAAGCTTTAGTGCTTCAGTCAGTCTCTGTTGTAGGATGACACAGATACTATAAACTCTCATATAAACAGAGTTCCTCTCATGATCCACGTACCGAGCTGCACTTCTTTTCTATTGGTGATGCCATTTTCCAAGAGACCTGATTGGTCAGTAGGCGGGGCTTTAGTACGCGTTGATCTGTTATCTCGAACATAACCTGCTCCGGAGCAGGTTTGCCGATTTACCCCGGTAAGAAGTGAACCACCGTCGTAGTACTGAAAACCCAGAGTTGAACCTGAAGTTATCTCGCTAACCGCAAATCCCGCTTCGTAGTACAGGCCTCTGGTGTGCGTGTGTCTTATAGTCCAAACAAACAACAAAATCAGTTTAATATGTGTTTGGTCGTTTCCTGCATGGAGCTGTGATTCAGGTTTAAATTATATTTACACACACACACAATAGCTGTGCACATGAGTGTGCACGTGACAGTTTAGTGCACAGATCCTCTGAGGTGTGAGGTCTTTGTGAGCTGCAGATTAGTGTGTTAGCTATGTTTGGTATGCAGCGCTGCAGAGGACGCTAACCTGACTCGAGACCAGTTCATGAGTTTCAACAACAAGGAGGCTTTAAGTAAGACAG
>VMKM01004483.1:0-16314 GCA_008360985.2 Macquaria ambigua | reverse complement strand
GTCATTTAACAGGGGGACACAAGGAATGAAATGTGAATGGAAAGGTTGATGATGTTTGTGTGTGTGGGTGTGTGTGCGTGTGTGTGTGGATAACAAGATCACTCGTCTCCCTCTAACTAAAAGAGCCAGTCAAACCTGAATGACCAGGACTCAAGATTCCACCCTTGCTCTCTCTCTCTCTCTCTCTCTCTCTCTCTGTACCTGTTGCATGTTTGTGTGTGTGTGTGTGTGTAAGAATCAGAGGCTCTCTGTAGCTAGCCAGTTTGTGCAGGTGTCATATTACCAAATATAGACAGTAACCAGTGAGCTAAGCGCCATATAAACGCTGTTCTGTGTATGTTTAAAATGTTGCTCTCATTAATAAAAACAGACATAAAGCAAAAAATGCAGCAAAACTGACCTTTGATTTGAAAGACATCAATCAAGTTTCAATGTAAAGGGGC
This sequence comes from Macquaria ambigua, assembly GCA_008360985.2. NCBI lineage: Eukaryota > Metazoa > Chordata > Actinopteri > Centrarchiformes > Percichthyidae > Macquaria > Macquaria ambigua. The sequence goes on along the minus strand of VMKM01004483.1, from coordinate 15,871 downwards.
AATTAATAATTGATGAACCCTACTGAAGTCTTTGTACACCACCAGGAATTCAACACCGGCAAAACAATTTCTTCTCCACACAGTATGTCTGCTAAACAGCTTTTCCCTGTCTGCTTTAGGCACAGTAAGTGACATACACAAATACATATATGAATTGTGTGATGTTGTGGGTGTCCCAGGCAAAAGTTAACAGTCATGAGAGAAATGTGGTGACATCTTTGGTAAGCAATCAAAATCACACAGTGACACATGTTTGGACACAGCCTGCGTCAAAATGTCCATTCACAGCGACAGATATTTCAGGACCAAATTCTCACAGTGTGACTGCTGCTACGACCCAACCAGTCAGAATGCGACATGAAATGATGCAGAAATACAGAACACAACCATATCTATAGTCACAGATGTATTGTGAGAAGTCTCTTAAGACATCCATGGCTGAAGCAAAGGCTTATTTTTTTGTTTTGCTGCATATTTAAAGTGTAACTCCACCCTCAAATTCTGCTAGAACCGTCTCTCCCAGCAAAAAAAAAAAAAAACAATTGAGGGAACAACAACTGTAGGAGGCGTGGCCTTGTGGCTACGTAGTGTGTGGGTCAGAGGACACGAGGGAGACTGACTGACACTGATTAGTCTTTTTTTATATAAATTTCATGACGTAGACATGTCCCAACCAGTTGACTCTATGTCAGCATTGGCCTCGCAGGTTCAGGGCTGATTTAAAACATAGATGTTGTGTTGAGCCATTTTAAACCCATGAAATGTCGATATTAACACCAGCATTTATGTGTTTCATCACAGTACAGTCAGATCATTTAGTTTACAGCTCAAAAAACATGTTTAAGTGTGCACTACCTCTTTAAAGCATGGTAATGACATGATAATGGGTTTTTCTGCGCCTACATTAAAGCGCTACAATGCTCTAGGCATTTATCACATAACAACATAACATTTAAACAGTATGATTCAACACTGATATCATACAGTCTAATACAGAGATTGTGACCACGAATATATTAGAGCCACCTCTCACAGTACGACATGCAATAAACCTGCAAGACTGCTGGTATCCCACCACTTAAAATAGTTCCTCTGATGACGAAAAATAGCTTCCAGTTCATGTGTATCGGTGTCTAAATTTCCCCCAAACTAACAGAGGGGTTGGCAACAGTGACAGCTTTTTTTTTTAACTCAAAAATGTGTCTACAATTGTGAACATCTACTATATTGGTGTGTATCTGACACTGAGTGTGTGGTATTAGGACAGGGCAGAGCCAGCTGGGAGCAAAGGGCAGCAGCTAGTTCCCCAGCTGTGTACCACTGTCAGCTGCCTCTCTTCACCTGACACTCCGGTGCTTCACCAGAAGAGCACATGAGCGGAGGTCCATGCTGTTCCCCAGTGGTTCATCTGAAGCCTTTCACTGGGCTCTGACCAGCTGCCAGGTTGCACTGTATGCAAAATATCCCGGCTCAAACACTGGCCCTGTCCGCTCTACCTGTACACACCACTACAACGTGCCGACGACTCCCTCAGGCTGCCTCTCTCCATCCCCCCACTCCCTCCTCCCTCCTCTGGGTGTGTCTGAGAATCTTGTCTGCTTCTTCCACACCTTCCAAGCATTTGTTTTCCTGCAACAACACACCTCTTGAGTGTGTGTGTGTGTGTGTGTGTGTGTGCTGTGTTGTGTTCCCCCCTTGGCTATGAGCCAACCAGTCCCATCCACAAATATACACACAACCCCACCAAGGCCTGCCTGCTGCAGAGAGCACTCTTCTATCATTGTGTATGCATAATGGGAGAAAGAAAGAGGTGGGACAGGAAGAACAAGTGAAAGAAGGGAGGAATTTTACAGACTAACACAGCCCACTACAATCAGCACAATCAACACAACCTGTTAACTTGTAGTATTAATCTAAACACTATTTTGTTCTTTTCTATTCCATTTTCATTTTGTAAAGAACAAATGCTCCATCTGATTTCTTTGGTAAAAGAGCATTTAAAATCAAAAAGGAAGGTAAAGCAATGAGCGGGAAAATAAACACATCAGTTTACCGCTCACAAAATGAGTCAAAGTGTTGTTAGTTAAGAGAGTTAAGAGGAAATTTACTCCCTGTGTTACATATTCTCCTCTGTCCTTGTCTTTATGACCACTGGCAAACATTAGCAGGGCCCCACACATCTCAAGCCAATTGGACCCTCCTGTGGGATCACAACAGATAGTACCATCGGGAAATGATTTATGGGTAAAAGAAAAAAGAAAAAAAAGTTACAACCTCAGAACTAGGCTCAGTACAAACAAGGAGAGGAAGGACTAACAGCAGGCTTTAGTGTCACTCCTGTGAGACCTTTGCCCAAATCAATTGTGCCTTTCTAGCATATGCTCCTCTCCATCCCCTGACTGTCCGTCCAGCTTCCCTGCACCTCGCCCTCTCTCTTTTCCAGGTGTTACCATGGTGATGATGGGGAGCCACCTGAGGCCTGCACCTGAGCGCTAATTGCCCTGTCAGCAGTCTCTATGGTAGCAAAGGTAAACAATGTGCCAGGTAATGTATCACCACGGTGATAAAACTCAGAGCAGCTCTTAAGAGTTATAAAAGAGGTAGTTCACCTCAACAGCTTATTGGGCATGGGTGCTGCTGGTACAGAGTAGAGCTGGATATAACTGACAAAACACTGGCCGGGATCCTAGTACATAACGTGCTATTAATTGCTTTGTCGTGATTGGCTCATAATTAGTGAAAGTCTATGATGGCCTGCAGTCATTAATAAATAACCACAATTTATTACTCTAGCGTGCTGCTGCCAAAACTAAATTGTAGCAAAATTTGGCAGTAGCAGGTGTTAATATTGAACTTAATCTCAACATTACACTCCTTACAGTCCCTCCCCAATCCCCGCCCCCCAAAATCCCCACCCCTCCGCTTGCCCTCTGATGAAAGACAATCACATCATTGAGCAGAAAAAGATCCATGCACACGTAAGCCTGCATTCCAGCGCTCCACCAGCCCGACCTGGTCGCCCTCCAGCATTCCAGCCGCAAAACTTATTGACACCCACCAACATGACCTCGATACTGTAACCCAGTGGTTCCCAACTTTTTCTGTGAACGTACCCCCACAGCCCTATCAGACGGGCCTAAGTACCCCATTATCATACCCCTTTGATTGAAGGGATTGCTTTATGGTATTGTTCAATGGTATTTTTTAGTAGTTTTAGCCATTTACAGTATCTTCACTTTGAGCTTTTTGTTGTCTTTTTTCCAACTAGTCTGTCTGCAGTCTTTATCAACTTCCAGTTGACTCAGATTGATGGGAAACTGAGACATGTCTAGTGCAGTCAGATACCACAGTTGTTATTATTGTGACAATAAAGATCAGCATCACACACATTTGTAATCTTACTTGAGTGTTGATTTTCTCCTAAACACAAATATGAAGATATATATTATCAAATCACAATTTCTATTTCTTCAAATTAGCTGAGCTTCACAATTTTCTACATTTCCCCTGGTAACTGCAGAAGTACCCCTTGGGGTACAAGTACCCCTGGTTGGGAAACACTGCTGTAACTTACTAGTTTCTACCTTATTACACTGTTAGTCTTATTTATCTGTGCTGCGATTCATTCTGTTCAATACTGTGAGAACTTTCGACTCACTTCCAGTCTCATCCTCTGCATATGTTCTCATTCTGCTGAGCTAATCCATAGGATCTCCATTGTTCATTCATTCACACACACACACACTCACTCATTTGCGATTCCACTCATTTAACAATACGTGCACTATCCTCCCAAAGTCTGTGACTATGGAGCTACATTCTCCTGTACATTAGGCATGAATGCGGCTGCCTCTGCCCTTCGCCCCACTGAATTCGCTTACATCTCAAGTCGAGGTAGTGAGACCAACAGACCGAGCAAAACACAAACGTAAGAATGTGTCAAGCAGTATTGAGCGGTGGATTTCCACATCCTGTCCAGAGGTAGATAGGCTGCGCTGGCTTGATTCCTTCAAGACAAAGCAACAGGAGCACAGAGCAAACAAAGGTGCACCCGTGACTGACACACTGATTAAGGGGATAAGCAGTTCTGCCTTTACTCAACTTGCTATGAAAAATGCACACACACACATTAACATACCACTACACTGGTGCTTGGACTTACTTAGGATTGCTGCTCCTTTGGGGTCCATCTTACCAAAACACCTCAGATAGCTCAGGTACTGTACTGAGTGTCAGGGATACACATTTTAAGTACACTGCACTTCTCAGAGATCATGTCTAGAGACATCTAGTCACGTTTTTCAATCCCCCAACGTTATAGAAGTGGAATACTGTACTCTAGCGCCACAGTGCAATGAAATATATTACATTATACATCACAGCTTTTCTTTAATGAATCCCTTTAATGTTTTGTATGGTGTCCCATAGTGTTTTGCATAATACCTGTGGAGAGAGCAAGTATTGATCTGTTCTGGCAGGAGGGTTTGAATCAATTTAGGGTAGCCTCTCTTCATCCCCAGTCTAAACAAAATGCAACTTTCAGCTGACAGCAGCATGTGTGGTGCACCCAAGAAATGTGTCTGGAATAGACACAAAAAGACAATTTCTTGGTTCCCTTCACTCACTAACAGCAGCACATAATATCCACATCATTAAGTTGTGATGGCGCGCAATGGGGTATTTTTGACAGCTGGAGCATTTGAATTGGACTTTATGTACAGTGAGATATAATCAAAGAAATGATCAGTCCTGATCCCCATCAACACAGTAATGTCATGATGACTTTCTCTCTGATTTTCTATTGATGAAGTCTGAGTTTCCTTTGCTGTTGTTGAGCCAAGGTGGCTTTCTCAGTTCTTCTTCAAGTTATTCCCAAAAGACAATGTACTATAAATGTATCATTTCTGCTACGCAAGGTCATTTTTGGAAAGCCCTAACACAAACTTGTGTCTTTAGCACAAATACTGTATGTATAATAAATGTTTATGAGGTTAAAGAACCATCACTCTGTAAGACCACTGTACAACCAAGATTGTTTCTGTGGTTCCAACAACTCCAACAGAGTGACACATCTTCTCTCTAGCTGAATGTGTCACATCAATTTCAGGAGTCTGTCATTCTGCCAGTTAAACTTTCATCCATATCAGATCAATAGTTTAAATGGACTTCACTTATATCCACCTACACCCATTCACACACACATTCACACACCAATGGTGACGGAGCTGCCATGCAAGGTGCTGGCCTCCATCGGGAGCAACTTAGGGTTCAGTGTCTTGCCCAAGGACACTTCAACATGTGGACAGGAGGAGCCCGGGCTCCAACCACCAACCCTGGGATTAATGGACCTCCTGAGCCATAGCCGCCTCAATTTAAGCTGATCAACTTTATAGTTTTGAATCAGGACCTTCAATATTCGTATCAAGTAGCTGGTGGAAAATAAGGTGTGCCAAATTTATTTAAATGTGTCAGATATATCGGCCTATTGTATTGAATCAACATTTAGTCAAATATAGCCTAAGTATCGGATCGGACACTCAGTATCGGCAGAAACCCAATATTAAAGGACTCGGATCGGGCGAAAACACATGATCGGGACATCCCTAATGATTTATATTCAAATCTGAGATTGGGAGATCCAGTTTAGGAGATCAGGTAAATCTGAAGCCGGAACAAAATTTCAATCTAGAAAATAATGGTACACGAAAAAGCCAAATTCCTCCTTTTCACTAAAGAATCTGTGTATGCTGACTCTATTGACGCAAAGACGAAGGATACCATCTCTTCTTGTCTCCCCTTTAATCTCCTCCTGTTTGTACTATGAGCAACCTCAAACAGAATGTTATACAAGTCCTGTAATGTCTAACGAGCTTTCTAGATACCATTTGCTTATGGCCTGTTCAAACACTTTGTCCTATGTGGCTGAGCGCAGGCAGAGCAGTCTCCCCTGAGACACCAAAAAGTGCAGACTGTATCTCCTTCTGCTTAGCAGGGCTTAACCCTTTGGAGGACAGGTCTTCCCTTAAAGAATTGGACTGGGGCGCGTCATCATTATTGAATAATCTGGCACCTGCTGCCTCCAGAAGACCACATCAGACTTTGCTTGAGTATGCCAAAATAGGGACTGAATTAAGTCACATTTGAAGCAGCAAAAAGTAGGATTTGAGTTGTTTAAAAATGATTTGTTGTGGCAATTAACAAGCAATGTCTGGGGCTGGGAATCTCAAGGTAAAAAATAATATGACGCTACAACCTTATTTACCCCATTATAACAGTGGTATCACCATACAGGCAATATCTAGACTGTAACTGAAGATGAAAACCTATTGCTAAAAAGGCCAAACCACTATTTACAATGCAAGGATCAAGCTCTTATTGTGTTTATTCCTCTGCATTATAAAAACGTTTCAGTTCCACATAGACTAAAATAAACTGGTAGAAAGTTGAACTGCCAGAAAGCAGAACAGTTCAGAGAGGATTTGTGTGCAGTGAAAGGAGAAACCCCCCTGGCCTAATGATGCTGATGCCACTGTATCAATCATGCATCACAACAAACCTTAAACCTTAAACGCTGGACGGAATCCAAGGACAATTAAAACCCCTTTAAAGTCACACTGTGTGACGGAAAGTTGATACGTCCCGTTTCTGCCCTGGTATTTGGCTGGCTGCTGGGTGCATTTAAAGCCATCAGGCCAATCATTAAAGAACAAAATGTGGGGTAGGTTTAACATTTGCAGTTAGACCAAGGTGCCTAAGTGGCTGGAGAGATAGAAGAGAAAGTGAGCATTGTTTGTTCTCCAGCCATACCTGGAGGACAAATTATGTAGGGGCGATATTTCATTAACAACTGGTATGTCCTGGTGACTCAGTCAGTGGGCTGACATCTGTCTCATGACCTCCATTGTCACATTTAACCATGAGTTACATACCCAGGAGCTGGACAGGTTCCTCAGTTGGGGCCAGGTTATAAATCAACACTATCATTTATCGTCTTTCAGGATCTTTATGACAAATGACCTACATTTTTTCAACATATTTTCTTCTCTCAGCCCCCCCCCCCCAGAGACTTTCTCCATACACCTGAGTCCATACACCCTGTGTAGGACCTGTGCATGAGTGCATGATGCTGACCTGAGTGCTGAGTCATGTCCAAATAAGTTGCAGTTGAAATAAGGAAAGGTTACTGCTAGTCAGCTAGTTGCAGCACAAAGAGGTGTGATGATAGCTGCTAAGAAAGAGAAAAAAAACCCTAATGTTGTCTCAAACTGTGAACAGCCTGCGGGAGAAAATGTGTGAAAATGTGTCTAGGCTGTTGTGATCGAAAACATTGTGAAACTACATTTACAACAGTAACGGCACGACTGACACACACCTCCCCATCCAGCCCGCACAGACACACTTATGTGCTGTATACTATTCTCAAATCTAATAGCTTACAGACGAAAAAAAAATCTTTTTAGTAAACTTTGCGTACCAAGATCCAACCAACAGGCAAAAACACACACACGCGGACACACATATGAGTGGGCAAACCCATGTAAATGTCAACTCTGTCGGCAACAGATTTATGCAAACTCCTGTTTCTCCCTCCTCACACACAGAAAAACACAGAGGGATAGACAGAGCTAAATTGGGTGTGGATTCATGAGCGAATCCACAGTTTCCCTCCCCATCCCTGGTTTCCCTCAAAAACCTGTTTGTAGTCCCCTCTATGCCTTCATGGGACGAGACAAACCAGTTTCTTTCTCTCTCACTTTAATCATTTATTAACACCACTGCATCCCCACCCCACTCCACCCTACCCCAACCCCACAGGTCTACCTTATCACCTGTGTACCCCAGTCCCTTCTCTGCTCCTTTCCTCCTCCTCACAGACACTGCACAAGCACTGAAGCCAGACCCCTCCCTGTGTGTCTCTTTCCACTAACACATCATTCCCTCCCCTATAATCAATACTGTCCAGGAGGAAGAGGAGAGCAGGGAGTTCCTCCTCTCTCTGCCTCACAGAAACGCCCTGTAAAGTCAAGTGAGAGACAATTATCCACCTGTTACTCACAGAGCCGACAAGCCCGTATCGGCTTTCCGCCTCAAATCCACTAAGCGTTTGGTAAAGTCACTGTGATATCATATGCTGCCAATTAAGACTTCAAAACCTGCTTAGAGCCCAAAATATGTCACGACCGACAAGATATTGGCTCAGTGTGAAGAATATTTAGCTTCCCAGGGCAGACACAGCTCAGAAGGGGACTTTGTTTTCCTCTGGTTAGACTATTTCTAAGAGATGTTAGTAGAGCCGTTGGCATTTGAAAACATAGGCGCGTGCCACTGCTTGCCAAATAACGTCTATGTCAAACATGCTAGAAACTTCCAGGCAGAGTATTTAAAATGTAGGTCTGAAAATTATGTAATTTTGTTTTGACTACATAATGGAAAACCACTGTTATCCCAAGGGGAGCACAGCCTTGCCCGGAGGCCATTGTTTCCCTACCTCTGGAGCCTGGAGGAAAGCTATTTGAGAAGGCTATGAGAAAGATTCCAAAAATGATAAACTTTGTACCAAGATAGTGAGTTACTCTGTGTAATTTTGTTTTAAAATTAAGACCCCTGTCAGTTTCTAACACTCAGCAAAGACAGCTACACTTTCCGACCCCCCAGTTGAGACCTAGCAACAGGTTTTTCTTCTCCGCTAACTTTCTCTGAACTTCGCATGCCCTGAGGTCAGCCTAGCTAGCCAGGTATGGGACAGTTACCCAACTTACCTTTGCCTCGTCGGAGCCGCTGTCTCTGTCCAGCTGCCCGATGTAGTACTGCTCCATCCACCGCCGGGCGTTCTTCGAGTGCCTGTGTGGGGGTCCTTCCATCTCCCGGCTCACATCCTTGCCTGCCCGGCGAAGTATCAGCGCCTCCCCGCCCGGGTGCATCCGCAAGAAAGCGGTCACGTCGTACACCCTGGTCCCCAGCAGCACCCAGCAGGAGTCCTTGGTGCAGTGGCGGGCCACCTCCCTCTCCGTGAAGAACCGAGGGGACGTGGACGGAGACATCCTGACAGTGGAGATGCAGAGCGTCCACCTGAACCGAAATCTGAACACAGGGAAGGGAGCAGAGAGACCTCCTCGGAGGGCCGTCGACCTGACTAGTGGACTGAGAGTTCAACTTCGCCGTTGACACCCAAAGGATCTAAAACTCAGAAGAAGACAGCGACAAGAGGCGGGATTTGAGGCGTTCAAAGCGCTCGGAAAAGATCGTAGATACCACCTTTTGACAGTCACAGCAGATAATAGGTGTTTAAATACTTGAAACTCCTACATAATGTGCCTCCCTGGATGGTTGATCTTGTTGTATAAACAAAGTATTGCTCTTTCCTAGCACTATTATCCACCTTAAAGCTGAGAAAAGATGAGTCTATCATTGGTGCCGATTCCTACATGTTCCGTGAATGCAGCATTATGTCCAGATGCACCTGTTGCTCTGAGAATACTGGACTGATAACTCCTCAAGTCTGCTCTGTAGAGTAAACTGATCATTATTTCCTAATTTAATTACATTCAATAAACAAATCATCATCTCTCAACGTGGAATTTGAATAATGAGAATTTAATATAATTACGGACATAAACGAGTGACATGCCATACAGGCTAAAGACCTGTCACAGTCCGTCATCACTTCCTGAACAATAATATAAGGTCGGTGCTCATAGGCTACTCTGGGGCATTCAACGTCTAAAATGTAAAGCCAAATACAACTAAATAACATAAAATCTAACTCTTTGCACTTAAACCTGACATTTAGATAACAGTTTCTCAACACTTGAGATAACAACAGAAATCTTTGTGCACTTAGGTCACTTCTTTGATGACGTCTTCATGTATCATCTCCAAAACTAAAATGTTCATGTAAAGACAAAAAAATGTAACATTTTGCAGATATTTTATGTATATTTAGGTCTCCTAAAACAGAGGGCGTATTGTTGTTTGCGCGGCTCTCACAGCTTTATCTTCACCGAACAGATTAGCTCAGCTGGTGACAGCTGCTGCCTTTACGTAGTGTCGGACATACACCCTTCCACAGGTGAGCCCAAAATGACACACAGCAAAACGGTAAAGAAAATACTAATATTTAAGTGCGAATTTTCTACATTGCCCAAGTTTGCGATGTGTGATGTTTAGGGGGCGGAGAGCGCGGAAGCTTTGTCAGCAGCTATTAAAAATAATTTACCCTGCAAGTGTTTAGCTAAATTAACCTAAATAAGATATCAGCTACAGACCTGACGCGTACTGTTGGAAGGCTTGCCAACATAATTTTATTGTCACTTGTGAATGTGCAACGAGGGGCATTTAGGACCTTAGTTGACAAAATCAGGGAAGTCACAGATAGCAGTGAAGGCAGCGTGAGACCCAGCACTTGTCCACGAGCGCCGTCCTGCGTGTTTTGGTGAATATGCGATGTGATGTCAAAACCACGATTGACAACGTGATGTGAGACGGTGAGACGTTTATATAAATGTATTTAGTTATAAACAGAGTTTCCCATAAAATTCCCAGTTTCCTGAAATGCTTTAGAAGTTACTGTTTAGCCATTAGGGTTTTATTTTACTTTTATTTAGCTAGGGATGTTACTGAAGGTAGTGACTATGAACAACAACACACTGATGCCCTCTCACACAGTTAAACACGTTCATATCACATCTCTGTCTGTCACAGCGCCTTTTTAGACACCAATAACACCGATATAAGGACGTTTAACAAAACATTTAAATCCTAGGGGGCTTTAAGTGCCTTGCTCAAGGGCATCTCTCAACAAAGGAAGTGAGGAAGGGGCAGGCACTATACTCATTCACTGCTCTGCCCAGGTTATTGGCATCAGCCTGCAGTTACAGTGCAGCTACAGTAAGACATAAGCTTTCAGTAATGAATAGAATAGAATATTTAGTACACAATACAAAGTAATACTATATATTATACTACATATTGTCTTAAGTGAATACAAAATGACGCAATATTTCTGAACCTGTTTCAGATAGAGTGGTGTAGAAAACAGCAGGGGGCAGAAGAGGACCAAAGTAGACAGACAGTCTGGGGGGGGGGTCAGTTGATGAAACAGTAAGTAAAACAAGCCACATAATCTCACTTCTTGGTCGTTTTTTCACTGCAACAGGACACAGTACCACAATAAAGTGACTTGCTCTGTGTCTTTTTGCAGATGGTTCAACACCTGTGATTTATTATATGAGCTGATTCTAAAGGTGGCAGGATGAACGGGGAACAACACTTTAGTTGTTAGGTGAAAACATTCACACACACTTCTCATTTTAGCATTGCATTTATAGAGACAGGTGAGTCATAAAGTCTCACCGTCACCTTAGTTTATGATGAACAAATTATGAATTAAAGAATTAATGAACATTTGTGCGTGCTAGAGTACTGATGGGGCCAATATTTAATATAGATAGATCAATATTATAACACACAATCCATACCTTGGAAGAGCAGCAAGCATTATGACCTGGAACAGATATCGTGAACAATAGCAGGACCCTTTTTAGCAGCAGCAGTAGTATTTATTCAGTCATCATACATAATACAGTAAGTATAAACAATTTAAACAAAATCAACAGTCTATGTATTAATTAATGACTGAACAGGCTCAGGCAGAAGCAAAGTGCTTATATATGCCTAACCTGCAGTCTTATCTATTTAAGCTCCCCTTCAAAAAAGAAAAGAAAATAACAATTCACACTTGTAACCCTCAAAAATAGCTCTGTAAACCATTCTTTTGAAAACCAAAAGCGAATTACACATTTTTAAATTTATATTAGCATTGTTCCATAATTTAACCCCCACAACAGAAATACATCTTCTTTGAATCCCTTTTTTAGCTTTTTGTATTGTAAACTTACAAACACTTCTCAAATCATATTTCCTCTCCCGTACGGAAAAAACCTTTAGTACACAATCTGGGAGTGACTGTGATTTAGCTCTGAACATTATTTGAATTATTTCATAATATACCAAATCCTTAAATTTCATAACATGGGAATTTATAAACAGTGGATTAGTGTGATTATATTAACCTGCCTTATTAAGAATACGTATGGCTCGTTTTTGTAGTGAAACTATTCAATTTATACTTGTTTTAAAAGTCGACCCCCACATTTCCACACAGTATGACATGTAAGGAAGTATGAGTGAGCAATAAATTATATACAAGGCCTTAAAATTTAATATATCCCTAGATTTATACAGAATTGCTATTGACTTTGAAATGTTTCCTTTGATATAATCAATATGTTGTTTCCATGTTAGTTTATGATCAATCACAACCCCTAGGAATTTTGTCTCAAAAACTCTTTAAATTTCGACATCACAGATTTTTTTATTTAATATTCCAAAAACCATAAATTTAGTTTTCTTAATATTAAGAGACAATTTATTAACATCAAACCAAGTTTTGAGGATTTCCAGCTCCCGTTCAATAGCATACAATAGTTCCTTTAAATTTTTCTCAGAGCAAAATAAATTTGTATCGTCTGCAAAAATGACAAACTTTAACAAATCAGTAATATTGCAAATATCATTAATATAAAGTATAAACAGTTTGGACCAATCACAGATCCCTGGGGTACTCCACATGTGACCTTCCTAAATCCTGACACAGTATCATTAATTTGCACACATTGCGGTACAGAACCAACCGCTCCACAGAGGATGCAGTCTCCACGACACTCCACCTCATCCTGTCACACCTGGATTCTTTTCATCGACTTCAGCTCAGCATTTAATACAATCATCCCACAACAACTTGTGGAAAAACTGAGATTGCTGGAGGTCGACACCGGCATCTGCAATTGGGTTCTTAATTTCCTCTTGCAGCGGCAACAGTCAGAGTGGGCAGTAGGACATCAAGAACCATTCAAGTGAGCACAGGCTCACCGCAAGGCTGTGTGCTGAGTCCCCTGCTGTTCTGTCTGCTCACCCATGACTATACTGCTACACACAGCAATAACTACATCCTAAAGTTTGCTGATGACACAACAGTGGTGGGTCTCATTAGTGGGAATGATGAGTCTGCTTACAGGATGGAGGTGGAGAAACTCACATCATGGTGTTCACCTCACAATCTGGTACTGAATGTGGAAAAAACGAAAGAGATGGTAATTGATTTTAGGAGAGGTGGTGACAGGCACCACAAACCACTGACAATCGACGGAGCTGCCGTGGAGAGGGTCGGGAGCATCAGGTATCTGACGACCTATCTGACGACCTGACGACCTGACATCCACCACCAATACCACAGCGGTTGTCAAAAAGGCACAGCAGCGGCTACATCGCCTCCGGAGACTCAGAAAGGCTGGACTCTCCGCAGAGCCTCCACCATGTTAAAAGACTCCCATCACCCCTCTCAGGGTTTGTTCTTACTCCTGCCTTCAGGGAAGAGATACAGGAGCATCCGCTGCAGGTCCAGCAGGATGCTCAACAGCTTCTTTCCACAAGCTGTAAGACTGTTAAACAATCTCCATCACCTTCCACTCCCTAGCACAATATAATTTATCTGATTTTAGATTTCTTACCTGTCCATTTTAATGTGCTGCTATTTTATTATATTTAATTCTTATACATCCATTTTTCTAATTTAAGTTGTCAATGTTTGTTGAATGTTTGATTTTATTTTATTTTATTGCACTAGTTGAGGAACAGTTTTTCGTTTCTCTGGGTATGTAAATACTCGGGAAATGACAAATAAAGAAATCTTGAATCTTGAATCTTGAAATCTATTTTCTAAGTAGCTTTTCAGCTTAGTTTACTGTGATCTATTGTATCAAAAGCTTTCTGTAGGTCAATATAAAAACCAATAGAACACTCATCATTTTCAACTGCCTTTGTTATTTCTTCTACCATCTCCATTACTGCATAGGTAGTAGTTCTCTTTTTCCTAAATCCATATTGGTGTTCACTAAATAATTTATATTTACCAATGTAAAGATCCAATTGTTTCACAAATAATTTCTCCGCAACACCTACAGAGAATGCAGCTGATCATGCTAATTAATGTTATAAGATACACCTGTGATTGACAAGTCAAAATGTCTGCCATGAGAAAGGTGTACAATAGTCTGTCTCTTCTAGTATCTCAATAACATTCAACATTAAGACAGTGTTTTTTTCCATCACTTTCCTTGTCACATTACTTTTTTTTAAAATCTCCGTTGTTAATACAAAATATAACTAGAGAATAAAATGGAAAGGTGAGAGAAGTAATCTTTGATCTTTACATACATATTTCCTTTTTGTTTTGTTACATAGTTCAACATAAATGCAGTGTTAACCTTATGTGGTTTGAGCATTTGGATTTCAATACTTCCTGAATGTTACTTAGATGCATTCAGACTTTGCTTTTTTGAGATCAGATAGCTTTCCTGAGCCCAAGACGCATGAAGTGACTAAGTGTAAATGAGGTTTTAGATTCCTGCCATTTTAAGAAAAGTCAGAAAAGTTATAGCACACAATGCTGTATCATGTTTATACCACATAAATCTAAGATGTAATTTTTATAGCTGTATTATTAGAACAAAAGTAACAAAATGTCACTTTATTTTGCTGGTCCAATAGTTTCCTGTAATTTCTTGGAAAGGAACTACTGTGTAACTGAATTCCTAGGAAAGTCCATGTAATTTGGCACTAATAGGTACTAACAGAGGAAATCGAGATAATGTTCAATTACACTTCCAATGACCTAATTGCAAGTCATTGCTTGTGTAGCACAGAGAGTCTTTTAGTCAGTGTCCAGCAGCTCAGCTGAACATACAAAAATGTGAAATTTATGAGAAGCCATCTAGGCCAAAATTGAATACTTCACTTGCACATACATACATACTCTCAAGCATATTATACATACATATACACCGATCAGCCATAACATTTTGACCACCTGTCTAATATTGTGTAGGTCCCCCTTTTGCCGCCAAAACAGCCCTGACCCGTCAAGGCATGGCAGGGCACATTATCCTGCTGAAAGTGGCCACTGCCTTCAGGGAATACCGTTTCCATGAAGGGGTAGGTCTTTAGGTAGGTGGTATGTGTCAAAGTAACATCCACATGAGTGGCAGGACCCAAGGTTTCCCAGCAGAACATTGCCCAAAGCATCACACTGCCTCCACCGGCTTGCCTTCTTCCCATAGTGCATCCTGGTGCCATGTCTTCCCCAGGTAAGCGACGCACACGCACCCGGCCACTCACATGTTGAAAACGTGATTCATCAGACCAGGCCACCTTCTTCCATTGCTCCGTGGTCCAGTTCTGATGCTCACGTGCCCATTGTAGGCGCTTTCAGCGGTGGACAGGGGTCAGTCAGCATGGGCACCCTGACCGGTCTGCGGCTACGCAGCCCCATACGCAACAAACTACGATGCACTGTGTGTTCTGACACCTTTCTATCAGAACCAGCATTAACTTTTTCAGCAATTTGAGCTACAGTAGCTCTTCTGTTGGATCGGACCACACAGGTCAACCTTCGCTTCCCATGCGCATCAATGAGCCTTGGCCGCCCATGACCCTGTCGCCGGTTCACTGGTTTTCCTTCCTTGGACCACTTTTGGTAGGTACTGACCACTGCATCCTGGGAACACCCCACAAGAGCTGCAGTTTTGGAGATGCTCTGACCCAGTCGTCTAGCCATCACAATTTGGCCCTTGTCAAATCACTCACATCCTTACGCTTGCACATTTTTCCTGCTTCCAACACATCAACTTCGAGGACAAAATGTTCACTTGCTGCCTAATATATCCCACACACTGACAGGTGCCATTGTAACGAGATAATCAATGTTCTTCACTTTACCTGTCAGTGGTCATAATGTTATGGCTGATTGGTGTAT